>PVJA010006206.1:0-74486 GCA_004027025.1 Myocastor coypus
AAAAAAAAAAAAGAAAGAAAGCCAAAGAACAAGAAGCAGAGCCTGAGCAGTCGGAAGAAGATTCCTCTAGTGACCCCCCACTGCAGCGCTTACAGAATGGGATTAGTGAAGATGTAGAGGAGAGATTGGCTCAGAAAATAGCAGAACCTGAAGTGTTGGGAGAAAGTGACTCAGAGGGAGAAAAAGATGCTTGGTGCATGGAATGAGAAGATAGCAGTGAAGAAGAAGAAGAGGAAGAGATTGATGATGAGGAAATAGAGTGGCGCCATGATGTGATGCATCAGAGAGCACAGGAAGGAAAAAAATGTAAAGATGGAAGTCACGGAGGTGCAGGACAAAGGACATTCTGGAGGAGTCAGAATCAGAGTCTGAATATGAAGAATACACAGACAGTGAAGACGAGATGGAGCCTCGTCTTAAGCCAGTTTTCATGCGTAAGAAGGACCGAGTGATCCTTCTTGATCAGGAACATGAGGCTGAAGCACCGAAGCAGAAGGAGCTGGAGCAGGAAGCCAGACGCATGGCTGAGGAGAGGCACAAGCACACACTTCGGATTGTAGAAGAGATGAAAAAATGAGCTGGAGGAGAACAAGCTCTCACTGGCTGCCCTTGATGCTCTCAGTACTGACAATGAAAATGATAAATATGAGTAGAAAGTGCGGAAGTTTCGAGAGCTCAAGAGAATGAAGAGGGACAGAGAAGATGGAGAGGCACTTGGAAAGGAGGAAGCAGAAATTGGACGCATGAGAAACCTTACTGTGGAAGAGAGGCGAGCTGAGCTTTGGGAAAATGGCAAAGTCATTACCAACAGGGCTGTCAAAGGCAAATACAAATTTTTGCCAAAGTATTATCACCAGCGTGCTTTCTTCATGGATGAGGATGAGGAAGTACACAAGAGAGATTTCAGTGCACCTACTCTGGAGGATCATTCCAACAAAACCATTCCTTCTAAAGTCATGCAAGTCAAGAACTTTGGTTGTTCTGGACGTACCAGATACACCCACCTTGTGGGCCAAAACATTACCTCCTTCGACTAAGCCTGCGGCCAAGAGAGTGCAAAATCCAAAGTTCTTTAAACAAAAGGCAGCAGGGGTACGCAATGTATTTGAGCAGCCATCTGCCAAGAAGTGGAAAGATTAAGTTAGAATAAGTAAGATTCAGCCACTACTTCGAACTGTGGGACTCAAGAGGGAGTCTCAGCATCAGGTCTTTGATTTTCTTTCTCCATTATGTACAATGTCCCTCTCTGCAGCTGACTGGACTGACTGGCATACTTGTGTACTTGAGTGCAAAAGTACTCTTGGCTCTGTTTTTGAAGGTGCTTTTGAGATTTGGACTCATACTCAGAAACTGATGTAAAATAAAATAAAGCACTATCCTGAGAGGATCAGAGGCTTCCCTGTTAAAATCATTTTTGAGAAATCCTAGATTTCTCTACAGTGGCTTCCCATATTTTCTTGAGACTGTTAGTTTCTATTTCCAGCCTAATAACTTGAGTCACAAATGTGAGCATATAAGTGGACAGTGTGTTACTTCTCTAACTTTGAGTTAGAAGGCATATATTGGGAAATCTAAGCGGTTTGAAACCTGTTTTGCATTTTTTGTTGGAGTCAACTTTTCTAAGTGAGCATATTTTTGATCCATTTATGTGTGTGTGTCAAGAAATAAATGAATTATACACCAAAAAAAAAAAAAAAAAGACAAGAAAACATCTAACCATAGTAGCAATCAAGAACCATAAAAATTGAACATTTTATTCATCAGTTTGGCAAAGAGGAAAAAGTAGCTCTGGTACAGCTGGGAGTGGGGTTCTGTAGTGTACCGTGAAGGTCACAGCTTTTCTTCTATTTCTTCTATTTCATTGCTTCTATTTCTCTCATTCTTGACTCCAATCCACTTGCAGTTCTTGTCATGTCTGCTTTGAAATACATATTCAGAAAGTTCCCCATCATCTTCCTCCCAAAGAACAGCCACCCTCATCCTTGACAGGACAATTTTCATGGATAGCTTCCCACCGTCTACTTTCTGCTCTGTAGCAGAATGAGATTTTTTATTCAAGTGTAGGACTCTCTGACTTGATTCTTAGTTTTGAGGCTCTGTAGTGGGGCCAGATTCCTCTGTGTCTCTCCCAGTGTATTATCTTGCAGGGTTTCACCTTAACAATCAGGCTTTCTTTCCTTGAAGTCCCATGACAGGAGTGTACTTTCCTATCCAAAAGACATTAGGTGTGGCCATGTGTCCTACCGTGATTGACAGAAGGTGAGCGGAAGTGTGGGCATCATTTCAAAGTGGAAGAATTAAGAATCAGTTTGTGTTTTCCACACTTTGCCTTTTCCTCTTCACCTGGTACTGTCCCAGCTAAGGCACACTTCATTTGCCAGGGTCTTGAAGTAGGCAAGATGACATGGGGCTAAGTCCTCAGCCCACTTTTAGCACCAATTAAATCTGTGTTGCTGTTCTAAGCTACAAAGATTTTCAAATTACTTCCTGCAACATTCTGACTGACAAGCCAAGATGATAGGATTTTTCTGAGATGTCAGCTATATTACTTTGTTTTCTGTTGCTACTAGTACAAGACTACAGGCTGGGTGAGTTATAAAGAAAGTAGGCTTGTTTGGGCTCATGGTTATGGTCAAATAGCATGGGCTGTATGTAACAATGGATTGTTCAGGGTCATGAGGTTTGATACTAGCTGGATTCCTTGCTTCATAACTTGTCCATAGGTAACTGTTTTTACTGAGTCTTCTCACTGTATGAAGGCTTACATAAAGTGTCACTCAATCCTTACTCTATTATACCTAGGCCCTACAAAACCTGATATTCCCCTGGTCATACCTTAGCCAGAAATTCCTTAGAATAGATTCCGTGACTATGAGCATCTGAAGAATCTAGAAGAAAGTAGGAGGGGCAGTGGCCAAGGGTGTCTTCTTCATTCAAGTTCTCTCTGGGAGAGAGGAAATTGCTTTGTATTTCTTGGAAGGGTGCATTAACCCAGAGCTTATTTCCTTCAGAGCATTCTTGGGATCACTTTTGATTGTGACTTTTTAATCCTGTGTGTAAGGATGGACAACCACAGGCTTCTTCTCTGATGGTGCTGAGATTCCTGGGTATAATGGCCAGAGGATTTTTGTCTCTTCTAGTTTTCTTCATTCTACCCCCAGCCTCTGTTCCTCTTACAGGAGGCCGCCTAGTCCTCACTAGTTCGATGTGTCTGTTTCTTCCAACCCAGTTGTGAACCAAATACATGTGACCATGTGGAAAAGATAGAGAGGTGGACAATTGCTGCTGCTCTGGGGTCGATTTCTCTTCTCAGAAGGTTTGAAATCCTCCCATTCTATAGGTAAGTCCCAACAAATGAAAATAGTATCTCAGTTTATATTATTATATTATTATTATTATTATTATTATTATTATTATTATGAGCTTAGTATCTTTTTTTCTGTTTAGATTCCTCATGTGTATTAATACTTCCTAGCAGAATGAAGCTTTAATAATCCAGACTGTTTACTTCCAAATAAAGTAAATTCAGCACAGAGGCACCAGAAACAAAGCTTTCCTTAGAACTTAGGTCAGCTTATTTTGGGTGAGCTCTATCTTTGGTGAAAATGAATTTTCCCTAAGCCACAATTTGAACACAAGTGGCTGAGATGTTTAGTCAATCTGAGAATAGATTAGAACACATCTTACTGTATTCTTTGTGTAAAATTGAAGCTTTGTCTCTTATATCTTCCCAGTCAACACAAAGGGCTTGTCAGCATAAAGTCAAAAAAGTTAGAACAAAAAAGTAGAATTTTCCAGAGCATCTCTACCTCTGTACAGGTAAGAAGACACTCTCACTGGTCTCTGGGGAGACTAAATATAAAGGGTGGAGAGTTGGTGCTGACAGTTGGATCGATGAATACATTGGGGTGACTGTACTTTCTCCAATTCTGTGCTTACCAAGACAATCTTCTGGTTATAATCTTGTTTTCTCTGCAGATTCTCCTATGGAAAAAATTCTGACTACAAAAACCTGGTGATCAAAGTTGTTGGCAGTTGTATTTTTATGGCTAATTAGTACATTGAACTATCCCAAGCCTAAGCACCATGGAGCATGCAGACCAAGTGAAATTTCTCAGATTACAGAGAGGTCCTGGATGACCTAGCATGACCTCAGTAGATGCCATCTCCAAGGTGACCATGCCCAGAGTGGCTGTTGGCCTCTAGATGAGCTCTTTATCCCCTCTGATGTAAATATAAGGGGTTGGGATAATAATTTGCTAGAAATGTGTTGGAATTCTGTCATTTTGGATTCAGACCATAGGCCTAAGTATATGCATGCTCTTTGTTTATCATTTAGTCAGTTATTCATGTTATATATATACTGATTATCACTATGTTGTCAGTATTTTCTTAGACACAGGATCAACAGTGACAGAGTACCATCCCCACCCAGAACAAGCTCTCAGTCCAATTACAGCAACCTCACTTTACGCAAACAATCATACAACACACTAAGTACCTTACCAGTGTTACAGGAAAGCTATGCTGTAGACTGCTTCATTGTGCACATAGCAAGTTTAGAGGAGGCTTTATAGCATTCAAGCAAAGCACTGAAGGTAGCTGGGAATTTGGTGGAAAGATGGGAGAATCAGAAATTCTCAAGGTGAAGTGAACAACATCTTCCAATAAATGGTTCAGTCAGAATGGAATGAACGGTATTTCACCATCTGGGTTAGGAACTAGACACCAGGAAGTTGGATGAAGCTCAAAAGGTGGGTATGTACCAGGTGATGGACTTTGCATATTATGCTAAGGACTTCCTATTTTATGCTTAGTTTGGAGTCCATGAAAGATTTCCCATAATCACATCACTGGTTTGATTACAGAGGTTGGGTGGGATGAGTGTGTGTCTGGCCTCTCAGAGACCAGTCAGCAAGCTCCTTCTATAGTCTAGTTCAGGCATAAGGATCTTAACTGTTGAAATTAATGTAGGGATGAAAAGTTAACATAGGGCTCAACTAAAATTAAGGCAAGAGAGGTGCTGTAAATATAGGAAGAGAAAAAACGTATTATTCCCACATTTCTGATTTGGGTGGGTGAGAGTGATGTTAATTTCAGTAAGGATTAAAAGGAAGACTAAGAGGTTTTTCTGGGGGTGGAAAATGCAGAGTTATTTTGTTTTGACTTTGATCTATTCAGGTCAAATTTGAAGCTCAAGAGAGACATCCTAGTTGAAAATAAATGTTTAATGATTAAAGAATGAGTAGCAAGGAAAGCGACTGGAATGGGTATTGCTTGAGAAGGTCGTGTTAAGTGAGAAGGGAGCTGCGCCAAAGGCGGGCCTCAGGAGAACTTTAAGATTCAGGGATGAACTGCAGAGTGAGGGAAGCTGGGAATAAGGAGCCAAATGATGATTTATTTTGGAATATTTCCACGCTAAATTGTCTGGCTGACAATTGCCAGGACTGTTCCTTGCCTTTTTCTCTCTCCTTCCCCCTCCTTCATCTTCTCTTCCACCACTTTTTCCCTTCCTCATTTCTTTGCCCCTTATCTGTCTCTGTCTCTTTGTCTTTGTCTTTGTCTCTGTCTGTCTGTCTGTCTGTCTGTCTGTCTGTCTGTCTGTCTGTGTCTCTCCTCCTCCTTTCCAACTTCTGTTTGTACCAAAATAAAATCTACAGACTCTGACAAAGTATTTTTTTCCTACCCAACTTCAGAATCTTAACAATTAGCTTGCTTGATAACCGTCACATGACAGCTAATAGTAAGAGAAACATATATTCAATGAGCATAGAATATCTTATTTTGATCTCCCAAAATTGTAAGACAGAGGTATAAGTCTTCATTTTAACTGAGGTGAAACAAGGGCTCAGAGATGTAACATATCTTGCTGAATGTCACACAGCCAGATATGACAGGATTTAAACTTATGTTTATGAGCCTGGGTTCTATATAATGTTGCCTTTTTTTAAAAAAAATCTCCCATTACCTCTTTCTAGTTTTGTGATGTTCTACTCCTTTGTGCTCAGCACTCCTTTGCATTATTCAGCCCTTAATGCTGATCAGCACAGGCAAAGTTCCTTTCTAGGTGAGTCCCTTTCCCTGTGGCCTCCATAAGACCTTTGGGTCTGTTCAATCTTTTTCACCTGCTTCCTCAGAGGCCCTGCATCTTTGCAAGCACAGCCCCCATTCCTACACTGTCAAGTAATGCTTAGTTTTGGATTTTGCTCTTGACAGTTGACTTTACCATGAAGGCAGTGGCCTCAGTCCTGACTGATTATTATAATAGCAAATGCTTGCACTTATGATACAGAAGATATAACCACCTTTTCTTGCTACACAGCCACCCCAAGGAGGAGCCATGGAACTTGCCCTTGCACGCATGACTTCTTCACATCTTCCCTTTGCCCTAACCAGCCTTCCAGCAGTTTCTAGTGGTTCCCCTCTCTACTGTGTGAGGTCTGTGGCTAAGCCCTGTCTTTTTCCGCTCCTGCTGATGGCTAAGACCTTCCTGTCTGGGCTCTCCTGCTGATATTCTAAGGATGGGACCTCCATTTCTTAGGAACTTTGTCTTCTCTTTCCTCAACTTCTGCTTTTGGCAATAAACACCCTCATGCCTGCCTTTTCCAAAAGCTAGCAGTTGCTATTGTGAATGGAGCACTGAGCAGTCATGGTCTTTATTCAGCATGAACACAGAGAAAGCAGGGCTGCTGGAGCAAGCCTGAGGTCACCCTGACTTCCTGGAGGCAACATTCTTAGGTTGGTTGAGTTTTACTGTATTTGTTCGATTTCTCCAGCTGTAATAAACTGGGGAACCTACTGGATGCTGCCGAGGCCAAGGAACAAGTCTTTCCTCACAATTCTCAAATTCTTGTCTCCAAAATTCTCACAGCAGAGAGAAACAGAAGTGGACTGGAGGTTTGTACACCGCTAGAGTAACATGCTCTATCTTCCCTTAGCAACAGTTTTATTCATTAGAAGGAATCAAGCACTTTTGTATGGAGGAGGGCACAAAATTTGTGTCAATTTTAAGATGAAATGAAACTTCAGATTTCCTAGTTTCTACAGGTGTGATTCTCAGGGGCTTTTGTCATTCTTATCTAAGGTGAAAGGAACTTTGGTGGACATTTTTGTGGGGCTTTGGCCTGAAGTGTGTGTGAAGAGAGGCAGGTAAAAAGAGTTGGTGCTTATTAGGTGATCAATAAACTCTTCCTCTCCTCTCTGTCCTTCTTTCCACCTTGCACTCGGTGTTTTTTCTCTCCCCTTTCTTCTCAGTTGCTAGATCTTATTTTCTGTCTTGGTGAAACGCTTTCCTTAGTGAAGACAGTTTGTCACTGGCCTTCCCGTATCAATGTGTTTGGGAGTTGTACAACTGTCATGGACTTCTAGAATGCAAGAGCCTGCAGCAACCACAGAAGTCCGCCCCTTTCATATGCTCCATGGAAGTCAGTCAAGGTCACATAGCTGGCTAGAGGCTGAGCCAGACAAGACCCCTGAGTTCATGGCTTGTGGGCCAGAGCTCTCAGCAAAGTCGAATGGGCTCTAAACCAATGTACTAGCTCTTGTTTCATGAACAGGTTGTGGGATTTGCAGCTCATTTGTTGTTGGTGCTGCCATAAAAATAAGATCATGGTGATGAGAGGAGGTGTCCGCTCCAGATTACTAATAGAACAACCCTGCTGGAAATGCCAGAGTTGGAGGCACTTGCCAAACTGTAGTAACCAGTGCCCATGAGGCTCAGGAACCTGGATCCAGCCAAAACCAGGACCAGCTGCTCAAGGGGAAGGAACAATCTGTTCCTTCCCTGCCCATATGGGGAGCTGGGCATGTCCTGAGGCAGGCCACTGTTACCACAGCTGCTTTCCTGAGAGGAAGGATATCATGAATGCCTTTACAGACTGCATCCTTGCTCTGCTTGGCAACAGGCTAAGTTATTTTTCTCAATGATTATATGGTAGATTAATAACTAAAAGCTATTTTTAAAAGTTTTATGGGCAAATACAGATCTCTTCTTTCACACAAGCGATTGCTATGTTGACGGTAGACCTAGACAGATCTGGATAATTTCATATCCTATCTTTTCTTCAGCATATTTCTCTGAGAACTACTCCAGCAAGACAAGTTTTGTGAGAGGAGTTGGAAGACATGAAAGTTACAACCCCTGTCCTCAGGAATCTGACCATCGACTGGGGGAGTATCTAGTTTTCTATTGCTGCTGGAGCAATAGAAACTTACCACATATTTGGTGGCTTAAGCAGTGCAATTGGTTATTTTACAGTTCTGGTGGTCAGGAGTCCAAAGCAGATGATGCCAAATCCAAGTGCTGAAGGTCTTGTTCCTTCTGGAGCCTCTGGGGGAGAATCTATTTCTTGCCTTTTCTGGCTTTGAGCATCACCCACATTCCTTGGCTTTTGGCTCCCTTTTCCATCTTCAAAGGATGGAACAACAGCCAGCAAAGTCTCTCACTGCCATCTCCCTCATTCCTCTTCTTCTGCCTCCCTCTTCTACAGCTAATGAAGTCTACACAGGTGCCTACTTAGGTGGCTCATATGGGCCATCCAGTATTGTCCTTTCATTTTTAAGTCTGATCAGCACCCGTGGTCACCTTTTACCATATAACACCGACAGATTCACAAGTTGTAGAGGCTGATACGCAATATCTTGGGAAGTCAGTATTCTGTCCTCCAGAATTCACAGATGGGCACAGAATACTAGGGGTGGGGCTGTGATGGGAGCACAGTAGAGTGGCATTGACTTGGGTCTGAGTGCTGGTGGAGCAGTGGTCAGGGATGCTGTCTTGGAAAAGGTGACTATTTCAGCCCACACTTCTAAATCACGTGACAGCCTGGCCAAGAAGGGTAAAAGGAGGCATGGAAGTAAGTGAGGGTGCAGATGTGGCTGGAATTTGGGGTTTGAGAAGGAGAATAGTGGATGATAAGCAAGGCTGGAAAGTCACTGCAGAAAACAGATGGAATCCTCAAAAAAAGGCAACTGAGCTTTTTGTTTCGAAGCAGTGTTTGATCTGGAGCAAGGAAAGGGAGCAAGGGATGATAGGTTCTCCCAGGACTAACAACTACAGGTGTTACCATCATTACGCCTGGGGTCAATGGGAAGGAGGACTTGGAAGATGGTGAGGCCTTTGGCTATAGGAAGAGTCCACCCTGTAGGAGCCATGACATTTAATAAAAAGCAAAGACAAGAAAAGAAAAGAGAAATAAAACAAAGTAGCACACCCAATGGTCAAAGTAAAGCTCAATGAGAAGAGATCAGAGGAACACAAACTCTCACCTAAAGAAAGATGAGTCTTCCCATCTTTCAGTCTTCTGGTCTAGCCTTGCATTGGCAAAACCAATTAGAAGTAAGGTAGTAACTGAGCCTGATGGACAGCCTATGGGATTTAGACCTCTGGCTCAGAAAAGAGTGGATCTGGATAGAAACCATAGGAACCAGATAGTAGGACCTTGTATGCCATGGAAGGAATGGAAATTTTACAGTGAAAGTCAGCTGACCAAATAGCTCAGCAAATTAAAACGCCTACCTAGGCAGATGTAGCAGCTGCGGTTTGATCCCCAGCATGCAGGGCTGGTCCCGCCCATGGGGCATGCTGAGATGGTGATTGAGCCTGAGCATGGTGCTGTGTGCCTATAATCCCAGCTCTTGGGAGGCTAAACACAGGTGAATCACTACAAGTCTGATCTACGTAGGGAGACCCTATAGACCCTGTACTAAAATATACTGAAGGTCACAGAGTCTCTCTCAGAAGAATTTTATTCAGGTAAATCAATGACTCTACTACATTTTGCATATCACCTCATCCCAAATTTTATCTAAGTTTATCTCCTACAAAATTAACAAGCTGACCTTATATGTTCTTCATCATCCAAAATATTAATAGCTAATAATGCCTCATGTGTTATTTTTTAAAAATTATGCAGATTTACTGGGAACTTTCAGGGCCTGGATCAGTTAACCAGTGTCATAATCATGCTCTGCTTCCAAATAGGATTTAAGTGATCTATATGTTCATTTAGTCAAGTCTGTAGTTTTATGATTTAAGATGGAATCTTTTACTGGTCCCAACTAAGGTTGCTTATGTATCTGGGGGTCATCAAATCTGTCAGCTTTCTAGAAATAGGTTTGTGGTTTGACAGTGTCCGACATAATTTTTCCTCTAACGTATCTTCCAGTCCTCCATCAGGCTGGCCCAAGCTGCTCCTTGGCCCGCTGGTCCAGATGCAACAGCAGGATGAGAAATGGGAGGATCGGGCTTTTCCCAAGTCTCCGAATTTGTCACAACTAGCAATATCCGATTGATCAAAGTGAGTCATATGACTACATAGAACCTGTCTTTTGATGAGAGGAACTCCAAAGTCAGGTGGTGAAGGATGTGGACCAAGGAGAAATACAAACAAAACAAAAGAAAAAAAAAAGCAGCAACAAAAAATCCTGGCACTCTTAACTCAATCATTGCAGGATGCCTCATTCCAGATTTACTTATCTATCAAATTTATCTATCAAATTATTTGTTTATTGTGGGAATCTCCCACTGTGATTGTAAGCTCTGAAAGAGCACAGCTGTATCTGTAGTGACTCTAAAATCATGTATTCACAGTACTTTTTTTTTTTTTTTTCCCTTGGAGCTATAAGTAAATGCTGCTGTGATACAAAGGAAATTATTTGGAGAGCACTCTTTAAGGACTCTGATCCAGTGGCACTTGTCCCTGAAAATAAATAGCTTCATATGTGGTTTCTTTGTGCCTCCTTGGTCTGCCACACCACTGTTTCACTTTCTTTCTTTAAGAGTTGATGGACTTGATTCTCAACTGAAGATGTGAAATACAAGGGGAAGCAGATCACTCCCTGTGACAGGGCTGGCATCACCCCATCACTCTGTACCAGGCTTAGGAGTTGAATGGGACTGCATTGTGGTTCTGCTACTTCCTGTGGTGACTGAGTTATGCACTCCCCATTGATTATATGAAAGTTTTGCCTCCTGGTATCTGATATTGGGGTTGTATTTAGTATAAAGTCTTTAAAAAGGTAAGTAAATTTAAATGAGTTTATATGGTAGACTCTGACATGACTTTTTCCTTTCTTTCTTTCTTTCTTTCTTTCTTTCTTTCTTTCTTTCTTTCTTTCTTTCTCTCTCTCTCTCTCTTTCTTTCTTTTTGTCTTTTTTCGAGACAGGGTCTTGCTATGCAGTTGAGGCTGGCCTTGAGCTCACTTTTGTAGCCCAGGCTGGTCTCGAACTCGCACCAATCCTCCTGCCTCAGCCTCCTGAGTGCTGGGATTACAGGTGTGAGCCACCATGCCCGTCTTGACATGACTTTTCTTTGTAAGAAAAGATTAAGACATAGACAACCATAGAAGAAGGACCATGTAAAGACGTAAGAAGAAGGTGACTACTTGCAAATCAAAATGTTTCAGAAGAAACCAGTTCTATTGATATTTGCTTTTAGACTTATAACCTCTGGAACTGAGAGAAAATAAAAATGTATTTAAGTCACCCAGCCTCTGGTATTCCATTATGGCAGCCCAAGAATACAAATGCATATCCTTTGGTCCAAAAAGAAAAGATGGGGGGAGGCTTGTAATAGAAAACCCCAATTCCACTTGACAACGTCATTCTACCCCTAATATGGTACCACATTGACTTCTTGAGAGCCAGGGGGCTCTAAGACACAGATGCACAGAATAGCTCAGGGGATCCCTTCAGAGAGGCCAGTGACAAGAGAAGATGGCTGGTGCTGGGGTTTTTTATGTAGCCTTCCTAGGGTTTTGCAAGCAGTTCTGACTTGTTCATTGTAGGCTGATGCTAAATTCCATTCATTAGCAACTTTTGTACTGGCCTCCTTTTATGGGTTCCTCTGAAGTTACTTTCTCGCTTTAGCTTCCAGCCCTCTTTGCTAAAGAAATGTGTCTCTAGCAAGTTCAACCACTTCATTATATGCGATCCTTCTTCTAGGCCATTTAGTTTCTTCTGCTAGCTCTTAATAAATAAATACTGATCCTAAGACCTAAACCCAAGAGGCCATATATTTAATTGCTTTCCATGCTGAGAAAGAATCATTTATTAGCACTGTGCAAAGCACTCTGTTTGAAAACTCCAAACCACATGAAATGCTACAAGTTTTGAGCCAGATCCTAGCAGAAAAAGAGCCAAGTTTCATCTGAACTTTGTTAGGCCTCACGACCTTTCACAAAACCTCAAAGCAAACATAATTCAGTCCCTGGATAGGCTCAGTCTCAGAGTATAGTGTTGGCATTTGTTTGGTTTTGTAGCAGCTGCTTATATCACAAATCCCCACTTCTGGTTAAAAAAAAATTCATGAGATGGCTTCAACCCAGTGTGATGTTCTGTTTTATTTTTGTTTTGTAACATGTCTATTAATTGTGAAACTCAAGCCTCCTTTGGAAAGCTAACTCTACAGAACAAACTGCGGGTTTAGCATTGCCAGGCAAATTGGAACCAAGAGTTTGAAGTGGAATTCAGTGAGAAACCAATTGTAGTAACTCTGGCGGGAGTGATGAGAGAAGGAGAAGATGAGGGTGGGAGTAGGGAGGTCAAAGGGAAATAGTTTTGTTTAGCTTTAAAGAAGAAGACTTGAGGCCGAGGCATTGCCGGGACATAGCGCATTGTTGGTAAGAATTTGACAGATCTTTTCAATGCATGTAATTTATAGTTTTATTGTGGTTTAACTTAATTCAGAGATTTCTGCGAAGGACTTCACAGCCTTTTCTATATTGTTACATATCCATCAGGGCTTTCTGGAACCCTGCCCATTGGAGCTGGAATGGCTTGACAGAGAGCACTCTCATGAGCAGGAGACCAGCAAGCCACTCATCTTGTTACAACTGGCAGAAGAAAGAGGGTGGATATCATGGACAGTGAAGATTTGTAGGTCTACAGCATTGGGGCAGGTGCGTGGGGTAGAGACTCATGACTGGATAATGGAGATTTCTTCAGACAGACTAAACATTCTCTTGGACATATGGTGCTTGTGGAAGCAAACAGAGGTGACCAGAGGAAATACAGGGAAGAGCCTTTGTAGCAGAAGGCCACATGAATACATGGCTCTAGTTAGCCTGTAACTAAGTCACAGTAGGTGGTTGCTGTAGCTAAACATGATGGTGGAGTTTGGGAGCAGGACTTTGACCATCATTTGTGTTAAAAGTAAGTTTAGGTAGGAAAAGATGCTCATGGTCGCAGTTTGGGAATAGAGTTGAGTCATTTGGATTCCAGCTGAGAATGTGATTGAACAGCTGGCAGATACCCACCTGTTAGACGGAATCTCAAAATCCTATGAATTCTGGGCCATCCATGAGCTGGCCCAGATCCCTCCTCTACTACTTATGTGGACTGGGGAGTCTGGGAGGGGGAGAGAGGAAATGCCATTATGGAAATGGTCACATAGGGCCTTAAAAGTCACTGAAAGAAATCTCAAGTCAAGAGAGTTCCAGTGGTTTTACTGTCTCAGGTCCAAGGAAAGCCCAAGCAAGAACCACAAGGTAAGATTTGACATTTCTTGACATTTCAAGTGGGTTAACAAAGACTTAAATCCCAATGATTTGCACTGGCCATCATTGTGTAGGTATCCGCTGCCTTACTGTCATCAGCATGCCTTACTGTCTATAGCAAACTATGAGCTCCATGTAGCTCCACCTTTATGGCACTTCTGGTGGTTGTAGCTCCTATGGCTTTTCTCTTAGGCTGGCTTTGCTTCCTCTTTGCACTTGCCTTTAGAATATTCACATTTCTGTTTTTCCAAATTTCTTCCTTCCTACCTTCCTTTTCTTTCTTTCTTTCTTTCTTTCTTTCTTTCTTTCTTTCTTTCTTTCTTTCTTTCTTTCTTCCTTCCTTCCTTCCTTTCTTTCTTTCCTTATTTCTTTATTCTTTCTTTCTTTCTTTCTTTCTTTCTTTCTTTCTTTCTTTCTTTTCTTTCCTTTCTTCCTTTCTTCTGTCTGTCTGAGACAGCATCTCACTATGCAGTTGAGGCTGGCCTTGAGCTCACTTTTGTATCCCAGACTGGTCTCAAACTCACATTGATCTTCCTGCCTTAGCCTTTCAGGTTCTGGGATTATAGGCATGCACCACCATGCCTGGCACCTGGGCTTTTCCAAATTTCTGTGGTTTTCAGTGAATAGACTTCTCACTCAGTGCTTTACACACTGCTCTCTTAGGGGCACACTACGTGGCCTCCCAGATCTTCTGAAATCTCAGTGGAAGCCTTAATCTTAGAACTCCTGCATTCTTCATGTGCCTAAAACCAATGCCATGTGGATGATGCCAAGGTCTGATGCCAGCTGTACCAGTAGCCAGGCTTTCTTCACTGTTGGCTGTAGGGTCAAGTGCCTGAATCACTGAGCATTCTGACCCTGATTCCAAGGAACAAATTCTCTATGCCAGTGCCATTCTGGAATGTGATTTGGCTGCTGCCTTCTTTCTCCAACCTGGTTTATCTGTCACCTCCATTCTGGAACATGGAGCTCAGTGGATTTCTCCTCAAAGCGAAGTCCCTCACACTTGTGATTCTGAGGCTGCAAAAGTCAAGAACCTGCCACCTCCTGTCATACTCTCAGGATATGGTTTCTATTCTGTTCCTCCTGGGCAATGGATATCTCTACTATATCTTTGAAGTCCACAGCCTTCCTGGCACTTCCTTTCTGGACAAACTCACTACATTTTAGATCATTCTGCTGGGCTCTTTACTCTTCATTCTAAACATGAATCTAACTAAGAACTTCCAACAATATCCATGCCACTGCCCCAATATTTGACTAATTTGAGATATTCTTTGAAAGATTATCAGTCCTGCATGTTTAATTTCAGTCTTAGGTAAAGTCTCTGGACATGGGCAAAATTCAGCTAAACCTTCTGCCAAGCTAAAACGCAAATGATATGGAGCAACCAATGTAGTCCTTCTTCATAGCAGCAGCCTCTCCAGCCTGATCTTTACAGTCAGGCTTCCTACCAGCATTCTTGTCTGAGCTCTGACTAGAATCTCCCAGATAGAATAGCTGAAGCTGTTCCAGCACTTTGCTTGTAGGCAACATTATTGAACCTTTCCTATCTCTTCCCATAAGTCATTCCCAAAAGGTTGTAATCCACATCGTCAGGTATAGTTACAGCAATGATCCCAACTCTCCTGTTACCAAATTCTGTATTAGTTATTTTTCTGTCATAGCTGGGACAAATACCCAACAGTCAAAATGAGAGAAGAAAAGGTTTATTTTATCTCACAGTACTAGAAGTTTCAAGACACTGTCCCCACTTTACAGGGTCTGGAAGAGAGGCTGGGGTGCTGCCATGTCTAGATGATCCACTGCATACCTCTGAGAGATACTGCCTGGAGGGGCAGCTCGTGCTGTCAGTTTAATGGTTCATGCCTCTCTGCCCTCCCTGAGCTCCACCCTGGTCCTCTGACCCTGCCCTTCAAGCCACTCATTGCTCCTCCAGCCATGTTATCTACATGAGACTTTGGGGGGGGGGACAACTAGACACAACCATAGCAATACATTTCTAGGAACATATCCATTTCCTCTGTGTTTTCCATTCTGTGAGAGTAAATATTTTGGAAACAGGTTTTGATGATCTTCTGAATTTCCATAGGGTCTGTTGTAATTTCAACCTTTTCATTCTTAATTGCATGAATTTGTGTTTTTTCTTCCCTTTTTTTGATTAGATTGTCTAGGGGTTTATCAATTTTATTTATTCTTTCAAAGCAAACTCTTTGATATTCATTTATTCTTTGTTGTTTTCTTCATCTCCAATGCATTAATTTCTCTTTTAATCTTTATAACTTCTTGTCTTCTTTGGGCTTTGGGCTTCACTTGCTTTTCTTTTTCTAGGAGTTTGAGCCACAGCATGAGATAATTTATTTGGGCTTGTATTGTTTTCTTAATGTGAGATTTGTTGCTATAAATTTTCCTCTTAAGTCAGCTTTCATTGTATCCCATAGGTTTCAGTAAGTTGTATCTGCATTTTCATTTGAGTGTAAACATTTTTTTCATTTGTTTTTTAATTTCATTTGTGACCCACTAGTTGTTTAGGAGGTTGTTATTTAATTTCCATATGTTTTTGGTGCTTTTGTAGTTTCTTTTGTCAATAATTTTCAGTTTCATTGCACCGTGGTCATGTAGTGTGCACTCAATAATTTCAATTCTTTTATATTTATTCAAGAATGCTCCTCGTGTTAGTATATGGTTAACTCTGACAGATGTCCCATATGTAACTGAGAAGAATGTGTATTTTGTTGTTACTTGGTAAAATACTGTGTAAAAGTTCTGCCAAGTTGATTTCTTTACAAATTTGGTTTAGTTCTATTTCTTTGCTGACTTTTGCCTAGTTCATCTATCTTTTTGTGACAGTGGATTGTTAAAGTCCCCCATTAGTATTATATTGTTGCTCATCCAATTTTCAGGTCTGTTAAAATTTGTCTTATACAGGTGGTTGCTCCTACAATGAGTTCACATGTGTTTATAATTGTTATCTCTTCCTCTTACCCCTTTCCTCTAACAAATATGTAGTGATCTCTATCTCTTTGAATGATTTTTGGCTCAAAATTGATATAATAAACAACCAGAATAGCTACCCCTGCCTTCTTCTGATTTCCTGTGACATGGAGTATTGTTTTTCCCCCTTTGACTTTTAGTTGATTTTGTTTCTTAATCCAATTTGCGAGTCTGTTCTTTTAATTGGCAAATTGAGGCCATTTACATCAATGGCTATAATTCATATGTACCATCTTATCTTTGTCATGTTATTTTCCTGCTGTAGATTCCATATTTTATCCCTCGTTTTAATTACGTGATTCATTCAGAGGTTCATGTCTGTTGTTCTTGAAGCTATGATCACTTCTGTCTCTTTCTAGAATATCTGTCAGTACTCTTTGTAGGGTTGGTTTGGTGGTCATGAATCTCTTCAAATATTCTTTGTCATGGAAGGATCTTATTTCACCAATGAATTTGATCGATAGTTTTTTAGGATACATCAACCTGAACTGGAAGTTGTTTTCTTACAAGACCAGAAATACCTTATTCCAACTCTTCTTGATTTGATAGTTTGTACAGACAAAGATGTCATGATTCTGATCAGCTTTCTGTTATAGACAATCTGTTTCTTCTGTCTGACAGCTTTTAATATTCCATTCTTTTGCTCAATTTCTAATATATTGATTATTATGTGTCTGAGTATAGGTTTATTTCCATTATGGCTGTTTGGAGTTCTATGTGCCTCACTGATGTGTATGTGCAGCTCTTTTCTCATGTTTGGGAAATTTTTTTGCTAGTATTTCTGCAAATAGTCTTTTGATGTTAACTCTGCTGTCTCTCATTATTTCATTGACACTTATTCAAATATTATTTTCATTTGCATCATCTGTAGCTGATGAATTATTATTTCCTGCTTTGTTCTTAATTTTAAGGGTTCTTTTTTCATATTCATTAGCTGCACCAGTGTCTTTGAGGTTTGCAAGTTTGTCATCAGTTTCATTCTAGTAGTTTATATGATTTTAATGGCGTTCTTAATTTACTGAATATCTGTTTGAATCTATTTTGTGCATTTTAATGATTGCCTGTTTTGTTAATTGAGTGTTTCTACCACTTTTCTATTCTCTATTTTTCTTATCTATGTTTTCCTTAGCTGTGCTGAGCAGCTTTCATGATTGTTCTTTTCTTTTTTGATCTGAGCGATTATTTCTGATCTTATTTCTTCTATAGCCTGATGGAGTTGTTTCCTTACTCCAGTTGCTATCATTTCAGAAATTTAGCTGTGTGATTTTCATGTTCTTGTATATTTTTGTGTCCTGGATTTGTTCTTCGTGGGTTGGAGAGTTGAGATTGCTTTTTGCTTCTGCATTTTGGCATTTTTGAAGCTCCCAGTAATCACCCAGTCATAGCAGTGTTGGCAGAATGGTAAGGCATGAGTCAAGGACTCACCAAGGCTCTCTATACTAGTGGAAGTGACTGGCCATTACTCAATAAAGATTAAGGGTAGGTGATGGGTGTTGACCAGATTCACTAGGATCCCATTGGCCTCACAGAATCCTCCTAAGTTCTTAAAAGGTTGGATCAGTGGCAGCACCAGCTCCATCTGTGTGCTGTGGTCTAAAGTCAGCGCTTACAAATGCCCCCAGGCTACATAGAGCCCTAAGTTTTTAAATGGCTAGAGGAAGGCTCTGAGTCTGCTTGAGCTAGGCCCAAGGTCGAAGCTCTTCAGAGTCCTTTGAGCTGCTAAGGGTCCTCCTAAGTTCCTAAAAGGTTAGACTGGCTCCAGAGTAAGGTCCATACCTGCATGTTAGGGTCTAATGTTAGAGTTTCCTAGATTCCTACAGGGTGCCTGGAATCTTTCACAATTCCTATATGGTACCAGGAAAGCTTCACACATGCACACACTCTAGGCTTTGCATTTTAATCACTTATTAAGCCCCACAGTTTCCTTCCATGGCACAAATATTTTGTTGGAATGTATGAGCATATGGAATATTTTGTGATTTTCATCCTCTTGAAAGAGTGTTTCTGGGAGCTTTATGATGTTCTCTAATGTGAACTTGTTGGGCTCTATGTGTACCATATGGCTGTTGTCTGATGTCTCTCTTCTTCCTCTGTGGTGTACTTATGGATTACTCCATAACACTGCTATGTGTTAGCTCTAAAATATTTTCTAAGGTTCATGTGATGAAGGTTTGGTCCCCAGCTGATGGTACTGATGGGGAACGTTTAGTAGGCAGAGTCTAATGGCAGGAAGTTAGGTCAATGAGAGTGGTTTGTGAAAGATCCTGATACCCCGACTTCTTCTCTGATGTTGCTTCCTACTTACCAGAAGGTGAGTGTTTCCCTCACCATGAGATTCCACCATAATATACTGCCTCACCACTGACCCAAATACAACGGGACCACCAAACCCCTACAACCATAATCAAAAACAAACCTTTTTCCTTTTAAGTTATTCCTCTCAGGTATTTTATTCCAGTGACAGAAAGCCAACAAACATAGACAATGAGACAGGTTCTGAGGGAGGAAATCTTAAGTGATTTCATCACTGGGAATTTATGGGAACAAAGTATGTGTGAACTTGCAATGTAAGATGGCAATGAGAGATATCTGTAGGTGAGATAATCTTGGAGACCACTGTTGTACGTGCAGTCTGCCCTTGATCAAAATATAACTGTGGGGATATATGACCATTATTTCCACTTTTATGTGGATCACTTCTTGTATCCAAAATCTTCTTTATTTACTCTTTCAATTTAGGGAAGCATTTTGCCAATTGAGGTCTAGCCGAGAGACAAGAAAACATTAGTTATTTTAACAGAGAGGATCTCATACAGTAAAGAAGTATTGAAGGCATAGTAACTCAGGAGATAAGTTACCATTTGGACTTTGAAAACAAAAACAGCTCAGAAGACTGGAGGGAGATAAAGTTGGGATCCAGACCTCTAGGCAATGGTGTATTGTTCAGCTGGGGCTTCTGTCTTGGGAGTTTGGAAGAGAGAGACTTCTGGGGCTCGTGCTTCCAAGGATCAGGTGCTGGCCAGTGCTGTTACTGCCTACCAGAAGTAGCTCGTTTACCAGGGTGAAGACCTCTTGATGGTATGAAATTGTTAGAAATAGGAAGCAAACATCCAGAAACACATTCCTTCCTACTCCATTCTTTCTTTGTCTCTGGTGCCCCTATAGAACAAGATGACGATGGAGTCCACTGAGATAGCAAAAACATGATCTACATAGTGTTTCCCCAGGGTAGCAAAGCCACATAAAGAGACCAGCAGGGTAGCAATGCCACATAAGGAAGACTAGGAGGGCAACTTAAGCCTGAAAGACATTAACCAAGTAGCCCTCACTAATGGACTATATTCTCTGATAACTGAATGTCAAAGAGGCTGTGTAGGGGAGGTTTTTGTTTCATGACTGCTTTAATGGTTTATATCTACATATTACTGCTGATCCTCACATGATCACAGGCGGTGCCTTTGGCAGGCGATTGGGCTATGAGGTTCATTGCTGACTTCTTGTTGACAGACAAGTTCTGGTCAGAAGAGGCAGATAACTGTGGACATGACAGGGAAGGGTTTATTCCTCTCTCGGGCTGCTCTTTTTGCTCTCTGCTTCGTGGATGTGATGACGTCTGCATAGCAGATCTTTCTGCTCTACTGATGGCCTTGGAGCATGTCAACTGTGGACTGAAATGTGAGCCCAAAGAAACCTTTCCTCAGGGCTGATGAGATAGCTTAGCAGACTAAGTGCCTGCTTAGGTAAGTGCAGAGACCAGGATTTTATCCCCAACACCACATGCTACACTGGTCCTACCTCTTGGACACCCTGAGCTGGCCACCAAGTCCAGGCATGGTGGCTCATGCCTGTAATCCCAGTCCTGGGAGGCTGAAGGCAGGAGGATCACATGAGTTCAACCTGTGTTGTGAGACCCTGTACCAAATACATTAAAAGAAGCACACAAACAAATACTTTTTCCTCCCTTATGTGTGCCAGGTACTTTTTTCTAATAATAAGAATGACTGTGACATTGACACTCCTTGGTGTGGGTCTACCTCACTGTTGTGAACTGTCAGCTGAATGATCTGGATATTTATATCCCTCAGTTCTGAGAACTTTTATTGAATTACTTTTTCTACAACTGATTTTCCTGTCCGTCCACCCCACCATTTTCTTTTTGGGTTCTGGCCCACCCAGTTCTGTTTTCTAATATTCTGAACCTTCACTCTGATTTGGTTGCTCTAGTTTCTGCAAGGTTTCCCCATCTAATTTTCATTTTAGAACTTCATCTGGATGTGCCGTTTCTGTTGTCACATGCTTAGCTTCCGAGAGCATGCTATTCTCTTTAATGCCTCTTTTTTATAGCCTCTTCTTTTTCCATGGAGCTAGTATCTTTTCTACTTTCCAACATTCTATTAACAGTAGTTTTATTGCAATCTTCTTTTTTTCTGATTTTTTCTTTTAAATTTGCCTTTAGCTACTTAACTCAATTAGGTCACTATTCTAATTTTTAAAATGTGTTGCCTATAATTTTGTCCACTTAAAAATAACTATTATTAGCAGTAGCTTCTTTCTTTCTAAATCTGTCTTGAATTTCTTTCAAAAGCCCACACTTAGTATGAACTTAGCACTCATATTTTTGTTGGCAAACATGTGCAAGAATCTGCTTGCAATATGCACTCATATAGCTCCCTTATGTGCAGATGATTCAGGACCCACACTGTGTATTTAACCACCCACCCCATAACCTCTAAGGTACTGACATCAATTAAAGTTTTATTAATCTTTGTAATATCTCTGTCTTGAACACAAGTACTGTTTTTCCTTGGCTGAGGGCCAATGTTAGAGACAGGTCCAAAATATGCCTTGTCATAAGTAGGGGTGTCTAAGCTATACATGCCATATTCCCAGTAAGAAGCTGACCTCACATACTAATCATCTCTGCTACCTCAGTTGGCAAACTGAAAACCAGTAAAGAGTAAACTTTAGGGAGGTGTTTCATGTTGTCTAGCACCCCAGTATTACATTCATAATGTTCGAAGTATGCTGCTTATCAGGCTACTAATTAACAACAACCTGACAGCCTCTGTATGCCAGAGTTCTCTGAGATCTACTGAATAATCACGGAGTAGTTACAGTTTTTCCTCCCAGAAAAGGCCAATATAAAGATCACTGGATTCAAACTTTTCCTGTCATGTTTGGAGTAACAGCATGGGAATCAGTGATGTGCTCCCCACTGCAGAGCTCAGGCCTTCATGTGGCCAGCCATTCCCTGCCTCTGGCACAGCTCTTAGCTCTACCTTGCTTCCCTCCCTAGAACATCCCTGGTTAATATTTATACATGGGGACCAAACCCATGGGTGCTGCTGCTCCAGAAGGCGGGGTGGGCTTCCTGAGAGGAAGTACACAAGGCTATTTGCTTGTGTACTTGCAGTCAAGGACCAGTGGGAAATCTGAGTTGTGGAGAATGTGGCACATGCAGATCACCCTTCTGTATCAGAAAGGTTCCTGGGACTGAGCTCTGTCATGCCAACTCAAACCCCTCCACTCACATTCACAAAAGTGGTTGATCCACCAGACTTTAATCCTAGAATATTCCTAAATTGTGCATTAGGCTACAGGGTGAACAAATATATGGGCAGGTACCGTAACTGTGATATTGTGGGAGATGACACAACGGCTGGAATCCATGCAAAGCAACACACTTGTTCTTTCACTTAACAACCAGAGTTGAAGTTTCTAACAAACAAGAGTGCTTATAAGACTGAGATCTCTAACTGTGGGTATCATACTTAGGAACTTTCTGGAAGGAGAAAGCAAGACTGCAAAGCAAGCTTGATTCCTAGATGTGCTCTGCTAACTTACCTCCAAAAGTCTCAGTGGGCAACAGGGCTTGGCCTAGAATTGGCAATATCAGACTCCTGCTTGGGTCCTCTGTGTTATTGTGGCTGTTCATTTTTGTGGAATGACTGCATATTAATTCCTAATTTCCTGGTTTCCCTTTGCTATGAATAATTAGAAAGGAGATGAATCTAAAGTAAATATAGCAGAACTACTTGTTTTGCCCAAATTGGCAATTAATTAATTCCATATGCTAAAAGCTACAATCAGCGTCTGCAGCAAGAGTAGCATCTTCTGGATGAACAGAAGAAATGAGAAGGAAAAGACGCCCTGAGACCACTCTGTTTAGGTTTCTTTGCTATGTATCCAAAGACTGCTCACTTTCAGGTTTTATACAAGCAACTCAGAGAGCATGGGCTCTCTAGTACTTGCTATAGAAGACTTAAGTAAAGCTTTACTTATTTCTGTCTTCAAATGGATGCAGGGTAGAAAAGTTAGCACCTGTCACCGCTCAGGAGTGAGACAAAGGCCATTCCCATTCTACTCATGTGTGTGCCTTTGCAGAGAACCACACTGCCAGTGGCAGTTCCTCTGAGCATACCTTTCTTGTGTCAGGCATGCATGAGGGCACAAGCGTCACACAGAAATAGAGGTGAGCATGGAGCCCAGCTGGCCATGTATGCTGCAGAGTAGCCTACATTGAGGTGGCTATTATGTCTCTCATGAAGACCAGGCCTTGCAACTAGCTTCATTAGTATCTACCAGTATCTGGTACATCTCTTTGAGAAATTTCTGTTTTTAGTCACAACATCAATTGATTAATGTGGAATGGAACCCCAACACACCACACACACACACACACACACACACACACACCATTCCAGTCATTCCAGTCCAGCCTAGGCCTAGCCCGGCCCTCTGTATTCCATCTCTTTCTCTCTTCACAAGGAAGAGGAGGCCCTTTCCCCAGGCCTCTACCTTCAGGGCGGGAGCAGTGGTTCCTCAGCCTTTCTGCCTGCTCTGCTCCAGCTGCGCAGTAGCTCTATGTTCTATCTCCAGGCATAGCAGCTGCTGCATGATGTGCACAATTCTTCTTGAGGTCAGGACTTGTTTTTCTTTCATTTGTTTTACTTTCTATAGTCTTTTTAAAATGAACAGAATCTTGGCACATAGCCTATCTTAAAAAAAAAAAAAAAAAGGTCTGTCTGGTTTCCATTTCTGAGAGAATTTTGGCAGTGGAAGCCCCTGATGCAGGATACTTTATTGCATTTGTCCATAAAGCACTGTGCATATAGAAACAGCCTACCTAGATAAACGGTAGGGATGTCACCTCTTACAAGATGTCATTTTGAAAGAAAGGTTTTTCTAACCCCAAATGGAGAACAAAAGAAAGCCATAGGTAATCAACGAGAGGAAGGATTCAGTGACCCACAGGAACCATACGCTTTTCTGGTTCATAGCAATTCTAATTCATAGTCAGACATGTTAAACTTGATCATACAAGTCAGGAATCCATTGTTTGCAAACTCAGACTATTTTAACTAAGAAAATGGAAATTTGACTTAAAGAACATTGGTGCCCTCAAAAAAATCCTGGGAAGAATTAAAAATCTTTCAGTAGAAGCGGCAGAGATTGAGATGGGCCCCGAGTGTAACGGCAGCATCCTCTCTTGGTTTTTGGTAGGTGGTACCTAAGATGTCATGACTTCCCCTTTACAAGAGACCGGATGCTCTCAGTGGCAAGGTTCAGTGCTCAGTGCCGGGCTTTTGCACGGGTCCATGTACATACTCACTTCAGAAATCATCACCTGCACTTCGAGAGATTCAAAGACAGGGCACTAGACTGGCCTGGTACGGATCTGCTACCACCCTCCCAGGGATCATCAACTGCAGGCTGCAGGTGGCCAGTGTTGTGGGGTCACCCTGTATTCACACAGAAGCTGCCCTGTTAAGTACATGGCTTGAGGAGGGACTCAGCAAAAAATGCCGCAGGTGTCATCTACACAGCTCTGTACTATTTAGAGAAATGCCCTTTGTGTGCTTGTTTTCCTTACAACTTTGCTGATTGTAGGAAAATAATGTTTCTTCAGCTCAGTGGAATGGAACCCACATTCGCCTTTGTGCCTGGGGGATATTTTTGCCTGTACAAGTTTAGGCTCACATTCTCCCCAGAGTGAACTCTGATGGCATTCAGTATCAACCTTTGTAAGACTCAACTACAAATGGATGTAAGCCAACATCATGGCGTGGAGAGTATTGTGTTTCTTCCAATTAAAGGCTCTTAGGAAGCAGCTGGGTGGAGGAAATGCTTGAATCAAAGATCAGCATCTTATAGCATGCTGATTTTCAGTGAACTGTGAGAGGGAATTTGTTGCCACACACCTCTTCCTGCCACTTGTGAGATATTCTCTCTGCTACTTCCACCTTAAGTGTGGCCAGCGTGGCATTTTCAATACACATCACTCCCCCCCAAGACTGTAAACACAGAGACTGCCTATTTATACTAAGCATTTGAAAGCTTCTCATCCTTAATTTATATGCTATTAAACTACTGCTTCATAATTCCTGACTTGATTTATTATCATAGAAATCAGTGAAAACAATGCAAAATTCTAAATAAATACAAAGGAATACTGGTCAAAGTTCCTCTGACCACTCAGGAAGGAAAATTTCTAAGACCCCAGTTATGTAGAGAATTCTAAAATATGTGGTAAGATTAGAAAGAAATGCAGTTGGGGATTCACAGCCCCCACAGCGTGCACACACAGGTAACACAATCACACATCTGAGGAGGAAATGGACAACAGAGGCATGTGAATCAGCAAGGGAAAAATCAACAAATAGCTTATGAAAATATTATATGATATAAAAATGATAAACAGTTCATTAAAGACATGGAGGAAAACTTACGTTAGAAAAAAAGTGGGTTAACTAAAGTGTTCCAAAGTAAATCTTTGAAGCCTCTGTTTTGTGTTCTCCATAACATTTCTAAAATTGTTTCCTCTATAGCACAAAAAGGAAAAAGAGAAGACAGCAGACTCGGATGAAAAGGGATCTCCTTACAGTGTGAAAGAGACAAAAAGATGAAATGAGGTGTGAGAAAGGTAATAGACCAATATATGTGCTTCGTATATTTTGACTTGGTATCATAAGTTAAATAGTCACAAAAGAATTATTCTCTAGTGTTTTATATACATTAATGTTTCAAAAATTATGCCATCACAATTTAAAACATGTACAAGGTTATCTAAACATCTCGCAGATAAGTAGACTTCTTTTTAAGCACAAGAGCAGTCATCTTCATTGAGTTGCAAATTTAAAATAGCTCTTCAGATGTCCTGCGCATGTTCTTATCTTCTGTAGATTAATATCAGCATACTTAAACATGGGTTTCAAAGTCAATCGTTACATTTTCAACAGCAGAAACCAACTCGGACTGAAGTTCCTCTGAGGAAGTTGAACAAACCATCCTTCCTCAGTCAACTTTATATATCCTCTAAAAGTGCTGAGTCACTCCAGGGTGGGGTCCCCATGCGCCAGGCTGTGGAATCCCCCAGCTAATCCAGCCAAGTCTTCAGCTTCCCAAGTTGATCAATGCATCAGCCACTACAATATACATTTAAATTTAAGTTTTAAATCTCTTCTCTGAGAGCACTTGAAGTCCACTTTCTTAGCCAGTTGCCATATACAATATATTGTTGCTAACTGTGACGTCCTACTGTGCATTATGTCTCCAGAGCTTACTCACTGTGCAGCTGAAGGTCTGTAATCTTGCCCAGTGTCTCCCTCATTGGTCACATTCCCCAAGCTCCAGGACTACGGAAGATGATGCATATGTAAATCACCTTTACAGTAGAAATCGTTTCACAATATATACACATATGCACCCTAAATATGTGTAGTTGTCTGTCATACTTCAATACAGATAGAAATTCTTTTTTCTCTGACCATAAGCTCTAAAAGCACCATAAATTATAGTTTTCACTGTAATTATAATTTCAGATATCCAATTGATTCAAATGAAGCAAATTATCTCACTCTAAAAAGCAGTTATTAACCATAAGTAGTACAAATTTAGTGGAAATAGGTTCTCCTTTGTTTATTTGTTTTTGGAGACAGGGTCTCACTATGTAGCTCAGCCTGGGCTTGAATTCACTGTGTAGTAAGTGCAGGTTGCCCTGGAACTCATGGTGATCCTCTTGCCTCAGCCTCTTGAGTTCTGGGATTTCAAGTATGTGTCACCACACCAGGCCAGGAATGCAATTCTTTTTTTTTTTTTTTTTTCCAGGAATACTATTCTTAATGAGACAACTAGGGATACTTATCTATTGCTCAGTCAGTTCATATGATCATGGATAAATGTTACTGTAAAATGAGACCTTCTATTCTGCATAACTATTTTATTTTATGGATGAAAATGCACAGAAAATTTTTCATGCAAGTGAAAATAGAGCTTTATAATAGTAATGACATTTATTCTTTGAGTTCTTTATGAAATGTGTGCCAAAGTCACATAAGCGCAAAAACCAAAAATGATATTGATTACCCAATGGCTAATAAATCTACAAAGTCTTCTTGTAATTTTTCTGAAACCAAAGAATTAGAAGCCACATGACGGGTGATAATATATGTCACCCATTCATTTGAGCCCTTTGTTCTTTCTTTTTTTTTTTTTTTTTTTTAAGATTTTTTAAATTGTATTTTTTTTCCCATTCATTTGAGCCCTTTGTTCTTTCTTTTTTTTTTTTAAGATTTTTAAAATTGTATTTTTTTTTTCTTGTTTTAGAACCTTTGTTTGTTTATTCATTCATTTTTATGGCCAGCTCAGCCCTCCCCCGAGGGCAGGGCCGGCGCAGCCTGTGGTGCCAGGGATCAAACCGCGGTCCCTGCAGCCGCCCAAGCTTTCCCAAGCAGGCGCTTTAGACCACTGAGCCATCCTGCTGGGCCCCCTTTGTTCTTTCAACTTCTATATTATTTCAGTTTTTTTCCTTTCTTTGACCCTGTGGATGTTTTTCTGCCTTGGGCCAATGTACCTGTCTTGTTTATAATTGCTGTATAGCAAACAAACCACTTATCCAGAGGCATGAAGCACTCGTTCTGTCATAAGTGCAGATTCTGTGGTCAAGAACTGATCAGGGAATCAAAAGAGTACTGAGCCTTCCTCCCCAGCTGTGGAGCCTTCCTCTGTGCCTCATGATCTTCCCACTTTGAGAAACATCGAAGGCATAATTTGCTCCACTGGGACAAACCAGAATTATCTAGAAGCTTCTGTGTAGACTAAACTTCATATCATGGGCTAGTTTCTGAAGAGCAGAATTATTCAAGTTCTGGAGACTGGGAGGTCCTAGTTTAAGTGTGCCTGCCAAGGGTATTGTTCCTGAGTCCTCACACTGGAGCAGAAGGGATATGGGGGTGGCAGGGGTGAGGGGAAGGATGTATCCATATGTAGTTGAAGAACATAATAGAGGAAATCCATTTCCTGTTGACCTTTTATAAGGGCCCTTATTTCAAACATAAGGACTCTACCCCCATGGTTTTATCACTTCTCCTTCCCCTTCTCCTTCCCCTCCCCTTCCGCCTCCTCCTCCCCCTCTCCTCCTCCTCCCCTCCCCCTGCTTCCCCTCTTCTTCCTTCCCTTCCCTCTTCTCCTCCCCCTTTCCCTCCTCTTCCCCTCCTCCTCTTCCTCCTCCTTCCTCTTCTCCTTTTCCCCCTCCACCCTCCCCTTCCTCCTCTCTCCTCCTCGTTCTCCTCCTCCTCCTCCTCTTCCTTCTTCTTCGACAAGATCTCACTATGCAGTTCAGGCTGGCCTTGAACTCAAGAGGTAGCCTAACCTGGCCTCATACTCATGACAATGTTCTTGCCTCAGCCTCCTAATGCTGAGATTATGCATACATCCACACTAGGTATAACAATTTCTTCAAAGTGCCTAACACCATGACATTGGTGATTATGTTTGCCAGGTGAATTTTGAAGAGGAAATCATAATTCAAACTAGAAATCCTTCTCTTGTATTTCCAGTGACTGGGAGGGAATGACTGAGAGGCTGAGCTCAGCTGAAACTATCGATCCAGGCCCTATGTATGATCTGTCTATGTGACTTGGGCTATAGTATCAAAGCCTCAATGGAGTCTGATTTCTTACAGGAACCAGGCAGGGCTCAAGTTCAAGTGTTTCAGTGGGTAAAGCAAAAGTTGAACTGGTTTTTTTTTTTTTTTTTCTGTTATGGCTCAGTATTTTTTGAGGCAGGGTCTCAGTATGTACTTCAAACTTGCTTTGAACTCATTATTTAGCCCGTGCTAGCCTTGAATTCACAATGATCATCTTGCCTGTCTCCTAACTATGTAGATGTCTGACTCCTGTCTCCTGACTGCTGGGATTATAGATATGTGCCACTATGCCTAGATAGCATTGCTTTTTATGATCTTCAGAAGTGATATAGCTTCCTTCTTCTAGGACCCATTGGATCCAATGGGCCACTCCCTCTCCATGGGAAAAGTGTCACAGGAATGGTCATGCATGTTTATAATACCAGTACTCTGAGCAGCTTAGACTATAGGGCTGTAAATTCAAACCCAGCCGTCAGGCTTAGCAATTTTGCCTGGACTGTCTCAATATAAAAAACAAATAGCTATGGTTGGACTTCAGTGTGAAGGCTATAGGTTCAATCCTCAATACTCAAAAGACCATCAGCATGGTATCTCATTAAGAGGTGCATTGGGCCCCTCCCCCGGCTGCGCTGAGCAGGCACCGAGTCCAGGTGTGTTGGCACATGCCTTTAATCCCAGAACTGGGAAGGCTGAAAATGGGAGGATCGCTATGACTTAGAGCTGTGTAGTGAGACCCTGTACCAAATATATAAAAAAGTTGCACTGGATGAATAAATAAGAGATCTATAAAGGGACCAAAGAGCAACTGTAAGAGGGGAAGTAGAAAAGATAAACCTCATGATGTCTTTGCATTGTGTCTTTTACTGGGCATATCATATTTAGAAAACTTTACACATAGCATCTGGGAATCAGGAAACCAATTCTTTTAAAAACATCTATCTATGCACACACCCACACTGGAGAGGCTTTTGGTGCTACCAACGTGTGTGGAACTCAGTTGGAAGATCATTGCTGAGGATTCTGTTTCTGCAGTGCTGACTTAGATAAATTCTGGCAAAACTAAAATTATACAAACATCTCACCTTTAGATGAACAATGATAACAAAAGCAACAAATTCTAATACACAATAACAGACATTTAAAAATTGCCTTTCAGCGGTTCTCAACCTGTGGGTCGCGACCCCGGCGAGGGTTCAATGACCAAAACACAGGAGTTGCCTAACGCCATTCCGAATCATAACTGTAGCAAAATTATAGTTTTGAAGTAGTCACCAAAATTATTTTTTGGTTTGGGATCACCACAACATGAGGAACTGTATTGCGGGGTCACAGCATTAGAAAGGTTGAGAACCACTGCCTTAAGTAAAGGGAAAAAGGAACCTGATATAGAATTTCTCTTTTTCAATGCCTGAGACATGGGGCAGCACTGACTACAGGACTTTGAGGGAAATAGGGGAGACTCAAGAACTCTGTATTCAGCAAATTTTTATATGTGAAAGGAATTTTAAGATAAGGAAGATTCTGAAAACCTGATCATTTCTATTCATTCCTGAATTGAACAAATATCTAGAAACATGAACAGAAGATGCACTCTGGCTGATAAAGAGAATCTTAGATAATAAAATCATGCAGATATTGGAGGTGATGGCTTTGGTGGTGGCTGCATAGCTTTTGAATATTATTGAATCCCCATCTAAAAAATACAACAAGAAGACTGCAAAATAATGCTGATGAATGCAAAAATCCAGCTGGCAAAGCAACTCAACAAACCACGTGTGCATGGATGACACATCGCCTGGGTCCACGCCAGAAGACAGCGTATTCACCACCTGTGACAGAGAAAGCAGAGGGACACTATGTGGAGGAGAATGCATACCTCAAGCTACAAAAGCAAATGTTTGCTAGATAAAGCAATGTGTGCTAAGAATACATTAAATATTCCATAAAATGAAAGCATCAATAGCCAAATTTAGAACTGATGTTACTCACCGCATGACATTTGAATGCTTTTTAAGAAAAAGTTGGTATGAGAGAGGAAAAAATGTACACAGCTTGGACAAGAACCTCATACATGTGCTCTTACACACAAATATTCATGCATGATAGTAGTGAAATCATAGATGATTTTATAATCTAAATGTAATAAATGACATGTAAATATATAATGTACATAATAGATGTAATATAATATAATTATATTATATTACAATGTATTATAATTGCATTGTATATATTACAATATAATATTACAATGTAATATAATAGATAAGTAAAACATTATAGTCATACAATCAAATATTAATAACAGTAAAAATCTGAGACTATATGTACAGAATGCATAGAACTTAAAAAGAATAACCTTTAGCAAATCAATAAAAACATGGCCAATATTATATTCTTAATATATATGCAAACATGTTTACTAACACTGTCACAAAACTAGAAAGCATGACGAAGAAGAAGTTCCAAAAGAAGTTTTGTAATTGTTGCAAATGTAGACAAAGGCATTGAAATTTGTTTAAACATTATCAATAGGGAACAAGCATTTTAGCTATTGAACTGGACCCACAGAAGCTAATTTTCATTAACATTTGCTTATGTTAGGGACTCCGGTCATTGGCTGTAAAGCAAGAAGGAACATTATTTGCTCAGTTTTCTTCCTGAGCAACAGAGCTCTCATCTCTCCTGAGGAGGAGAAGCATTGAACAGATGAGGAACTGCTCTTGTGCATCTTAGGGAAGCATTTCATAGAGTTTTAGATAACATTTTTATTAAGAAAATACTTGATTGTCTAGAAAAATAGGTGCTATTAATAAAATTGTCTATTCTTTTAACAACAAATACTTACTGGAAATTTACTTTAGGTCTTGCTTTAAATTGGTCTTAACAATCCAGCAGAAAAGTATGACCATGAGGTATAGAAAATAAATCCATATTAATATGCTGAGTTGTAAAAGTCTCGAGTCAACAACCTCTGACAATGCCAGTTCTGCTGGTAACCCAGTACTATTATGATCTATTGGACTATATTGGGTTATTTCGCTGAACCCAAGTATCTACAATATTTGAACTGGCATCAAGTATGAAAAGGTCCTTAAAATACTCCAAATACAGCTTCGCTAATAGCAATGGAACACCAGTCTCTGACAAAACAAAACAAAAAAGGGGGATATAAATAAAAGACCATTTTGTAGTGATATATACAAAATAAGATAGATATATAGCTACTTTCTCTTAGTTCAAACAGAAGCAAGATTTTTACTAATGTGTACACAAGATATGAGGTCAACATCTTATACTCTGAATAACCACTACGAAGACAACAATATGCAATATATTATTTTAACTGTCCTACTAACCTGTTTTGAAACTCTCTCATTGCTATTTCTTTTTCATTAAAACTAATAAAAAATAAAAATGATACTCTATATATAGGGCTAGCCAGATAGCTCAGGGGACTAAGGGATTGGGGTTTGGTCCCCAGCATGCTGTGCTGGCTCTGCCCCCAGGGGCACGCTGGGATGGTAAATGAACCGGGTGTGGTGGCATGTACCTGCAATCCCAGTACTTGGAAGGCCGAAAGCAGGAGGATCACTATGAGTCCGATCTGTGTAGTGAGACTCTGTAGGCCCTGTAGTAAATGCATAAAAAAGATACTCTACAGAAAAATAAAAAAATTTAGTGAAGAGACATATAGATTTCATAAGGATATTCAGCAAAAAATAAAATAAAAACAAATACGCCAAATATTTTTGCCTTCACAAAAAAATAATGAAGGGCCTGGCAAGATGGCTCAGTGGTCTAAAGCGCCTGCAGGCGGCTGCAGGGACCGAGGTTCGATCCCTGGCACCACATGCTGGGCCAGCCCTGCCCTCAGGGCAGGCTGAGCCAGCCATAAAAACAAACAAACAAACAAAAGTTCTGAAACAAGAAATAAAAATTTTTTAAAAATAATGAAATAAGATGTGTGAAGAAGATGTGTATGGAAGTAATTTTTTAGTACAATGGAATTTTTATTATTCTAACAGCTAGTACCTAAGTCTCTCTCTCCAGACTGGATTATTTTAGACAGATCACTTGGTGCTTGATGTTCCTTTAGGTAAAAAATCACCTAACCCACATAAAAGCTTTTCTTTATGAGAAAATGTGACTTCTCCCTCAAAAGGGTAATGAAAGCAAAGCGTGGAAGTGAGAAAATAGAAGGCAAAGCAGGGACAGAGAAGGAGAAGGATATCACACAGAGCAGAATTCTTGGACCCTACACAGAGTGGAGGACCCATAAGGAGCCCTTCAGTATCCAAAATGGATTTTAAGAGTAGGCAGGTATATAATAAAGTTGTCATTTGTTTCACAGAATTGTGCAGCACAATCCATCAGTACTATTCCCATATCTTTCACAGGCTGTTACAAGAACAAATGGTCTAAAGAAAGAGAAAAAGTTTTGAAAACTGGATACACAGTCTGGGTTCCTGTTTGGGCCAAAGTGGCCAGGAACAAAAATGGCATGAATGGCAGCTAGGTGTCAGAGGCTGAGCTACATGTGAACATGAAAGTCACCTCAGAGAATGTAAGAAATACTGGGGAAAGGTTTTAGATTCCCACTGTCTGAAAAATTGTATGTAAGATCCAGTGTTTCCTAGCTTTCAGGAGAAAAGTAGCTTCCAATATTAGTGTAATAGTAGAAGCATGTGATTTATATTTTCTGGGAGGAGAAATGTCTCCTCTTACAAGGTATGTCCCTGTGAGAACCATGACAACTTCAGAGAGGATCTGATAGTTGGTCTGGGTATTAAAGCATGCATGTTTATGTATTGGACTGATAAAGGAAAAACAAAAGGAATAGAGGGATGGGATGGGTAAAGTCACAAGACAACGACATGCTAACTAAGGACAGACAAGGGACAGACTGGTCTAAATTTCAACTCTATGAATTACTAGTTATTCCTGACTAAATGAGTTTCTGGCACATGGTAAGCTCTCAATGTGTTAGATATTTTTCTCATATTCAGTAAAAGGTGATACTGTCAAGATACAATTAGCTCTAGATCTATGTTCTTCAAGATATTGGCTTAACTGTTTCATGTTTAAAGTGGCTATTCGCTGCCATTTGCCTTGGGCTGAAGAACTCACTATTGCACATATACAATGTTTTTATTAGGCTTCATTTTAGCTTCAGAACAAGTTGTTAAATCATGATCTTTCAGAACTTTTGATTTTGATATTCCTTTTTTTTTTTTTTTTTTTTTTTTTTTTTTTTTTTTTTTTTTTTTTTTTTTTTTTTTTTTTTTTTTTTTTTTTTTTTTTTTTTTTTTTTTTTTTTTTTTTTTTTTTTTTTTTTTTTTTTTTTTTTTTTGCATTTCAGATAGATTATAGAGGAGTACGAAGTATGTTGTAAATAAAAATGCAAGCTAGTGTTTCCTCTTAGTAGTTTTAAGAAATTAAAGCAAGCAGTGCAAGTTTACCGGTTACTTTCAATATAAGTAAACTTTCATTGTTTGCTTTAATTTCTTAAAATTATTAAGGCAAAGCCTTAGCTTGCACTTTTATTTACAGCATACTTCATACTCTGCTCAACCGTCTCCGAGCCAGCCACATTCTGTGATATCTGGGGTAGAGGCTGTAACACATGAGTTTGCAATAGACATAATTCAGGCCATGCCATTTTATTTTATTTCTAAACATTCTATTTTAGGCTGTGCCATTAATGGATGACACAAGAACAGCCAAAACAGTTATAATTAAAGAATTCATGTCCAAGTAGGATCCTGCAAGTCACATGATCAAAAGTTTAAACTCTTCTTCTACAAACCCCCTTGAGGTACTGGCTGGCTTTATGGTACTGCTCAGGAAAACCAAGTTGGTGATACACGGTGCACAACTTTACTTATGGGATGTGTTCATTACATCTCATCTGAGCTCCATAGACCTAAAATATTCCTGGCATTTCTACCATTCCTTCTGTTCACTGCTGCAATAGACTCTCTCATTACTTGGACTATGATGTTAAATTGTGAATTGTGGAGAAACACGAAGTTTTTCCACAAAAAGTTTCCAAAGTCTCAATACTGTTTAAAATTTAAGCCTGTGAAAGTGGAAAATACCAAAGGGAAAGTAATACCATTTGTTTGCCTACCTGGACTTGATTTTTATCCTCACTATATAATTTTTTATTCATCATTAAAAAAAAGTAACCTGTGACTTTATGTTTTATATTCCTAGGGGTAGGTTAACTGCTTCAAAATTGTTGTAACTTCACACCTTTTTGATATCTGCCTTACAAATTTGTTTGACTTAAATGATAAAACCATGAGAATTTGTTCTTCGATGTGATTGTATGCCTAATTTCTTGTTCATGTAAGATTTCAATGGATCTCAAAAACCTATTCCAAAGAAAAGAAAAGAAAAGAAAAGAAAAAGATGAGTAGCTCTGCATGACCAGCACTGATGTCTCTCATGGCCGATCGCGAAGTCCTGAACTATCAGAGTAGTTAGAGCCTTTCCTCTGTTGTGTAGTCTCTAACATGTGATCAGAGTGAACTACTTAGAGCTATGGAACCATGGTTAGAGTGAGACTGGAGCCAAAAGTGTCAGCCAGGAGGTTTCTGCACCAACACACAGGAGTTGGCAATTTCCCAGGGAGCACTACGCGCCTCAGAATCCACAGTGCTGTAGCCCACAGTTCTCCAGTAGAAATACAAGTCACAACAGCAAGCCACATATGTAATTTTCAATTTTTCTCCTAGCCACATTTAAAAAAGTAAAGAGAAGTACATGAAATTACTTTTAACAATTTTAACAATTTTATGCAAGCCAATATATCAAAATACTATTTCAGTCTGTAATTAACACAAAATACTTTTAATGATATGTTTGTGTCCTTTTCATGCTAAGCCTTAAAAATATTGGTATACATATTATAGATTGCTTGTTGGCATAGTTTGGGTCTTGAATAATCCTGAAAAGCTCTGCATTGAAGGTATGGTCCCAACCTAATCTTACTAGTAAGCAGAAAATCTCCTTTAGGAGATAGGGTCTAGTAGAAAGAAGTTAGGTTATTTGGAGTATGCTCTTGAAGCGAGTAAGAGGAGACCCAGCCCCTTTCCTTTCCCCTTCCTTTCTTTTGGCTTCCTGCCACTGTGAAGTAAACACGGCTCCCCTACAATTTACTTTCCCTATAATTTACTTCCATTGTGATGGATTAGAACACAGGCACAAAGCAGCCCAGCCAAATGATTGTCACCATCGGCTGAAAACCTATGAGACCGAGGACTGCAATAAACCCTTCCCTTTATTCAGCTGACTGTCTCAAGTATTTTGTCACAGTAATGAAAAGCTGACTAATGCATCTATAGATTTAGAAGAGTCATAGTTCATGTGCCTGACAGAAATGTGCAGCAAGTAGCTACTGGGATAAGCAAGCAGATTTCATTTTTATACCTTCTTTATACTTTTTCATTTTTGTAACCCTCTGGAAGGTTTTTCTGGCCCGAGACATAGGAGTTCTTCTATTATTTAATGGCTCCCTTTTTCTGGTATTGTGAGCAACAGGCAGACTGAGCTAACTATGAGGGCAATGTTGAAGGTGCCAAAATCCTTCTGTAGTTTCTTTTACTCTGTTTTTGTTTGTTTGTTTTTGAGACAGAGTCTTGCTGTGTAGCCCAGGATGGCCTTGAACATGCAGTGGTCTTTCTGCCTCAGCTTCCTCAGTGCTTGGATTACAGGCATTCACCACCATGCCTGGCCTTCTTTCACTGTTATTCCAACTGCTATGGTGTTTTAGAGACCCATTACCAGTAGCTGTCTCCAGGAAGTTTGTCTTATTTCCTGCAAAACTGCAGGGCGTGTATCCTAATACTACAGTGGCAGGCTCTAAGGTTGCCACCTAAAGGCTGACTTAGTTTTCATGGAGACTAAAAAATAATGTCATGGAATGATTAGAATAGCAATGATTTATATACATTGTCATTTCTTTAAAAATAGTAACTGGATGCCTACTATGTGTCATTCCCTGTGCTAAGATTTCAGGATATACTGCCACTCTGCTGGTAAATGGGGAATCATCTGTGATGGGGACACCAGGCTCTAGAAGTGTGTACTATGTGACTCTGGGAAGTCTCTTTCATCTGGTTATGTAGAGCACTGTCCTCGTCTAGGACATTTTTGAGTTGCAGGTGAGAGTGTGGCAAACACATAGACTCCTAGTTGACACAGGCCATGCTGAAAATCTACTTCTGCATGAATTAAACAGTCATTCCTAAAAAGATATCTCATGTCCTAAGGCCTAGAACTTGTGAATGTCATCATTTTAGAAAAAAGAGCTTTTGTGTCTGTAAAAGCAAAGCTCTCAAGATGAGGCTGTCATTAAAGAAGGGAAAACATAGACACAGAAGGGAAGCAGTGCAAAGATTTAGACAGAGACAGGAGTGATATAGGTAGCACAAGTTAGGGCAGAGGCATGGAATGGATTTTCTCTTTGTGTCTTCAGAAAGAGTCACTATCACCATGATTTTAGACTTCTGGACTCCAGAACTATGATAGCATAAATTTTTGTTATTTTAAGCCACTCTGCTTGTGATGATTTGCTACAGTAGCCACAAGAAACTGAAGACATTTGCCTTTGCTTTAGACGTTTGACTTTGGAGAAGGGGGTCATGTTTTCATCTACTCTATTGAATAATTTTTTTACTGATTCCTGATGCTAATCAAGGTGCCTAGGGCCACAAATCATCTCGTCAGTCACTCAGCAAGTGTTTATTGAGGACCCACAGCACCAGGGTCCTCTTTCAGGTGCTGAGGTCACAGGAGGAAATAAGAGAAGCAGAGGTATTGTCCTTAAGTAACTGTTTCAGAAATGGCAGACAGACCACCAACTGACTAAAAAGCAAATCTGATTTCCGCACCCCAGTCCTTCCCTTTCTAAGCACGCCCTGCATGGCTACTACATAATTCTCTCCATAAACGAAGGTAGGGATTCTACCTCTGTCTCCAAACTTTCAGGGACTCTCAGTGTTCTCACTGTTCAGGAAGTTTTTGATGTCAAAGAAGCATCAAACATTGAAAAAGTTTGAGAATCCCGGGCCAATCAGACCACATGACTATGCCAATGCCTCTTAGCGCACGATGCCCTGTCAGCAGGAAGAGGGAGCCCTAATCGTCTCCCCTAAGGCTCTCTCCCTTTATTGTCCTGTGAGAAACCTTTGCGTGTTTGGATGGACTCTGCACAACGGGGACCACATCTCCCTAGTGTAGCCCGTCGGCTTTTGTCACTTGCTTTCTTGGGCTACTTTGTCTTCTTCCTGCCTCCTATGCTGGATGCTGTTGGTTCTGAAGCACTCTGATTTGTCCTGAGCTCTTGGAGTTATGCTCAACAGCTTCTCCAAGTCCTTAGGCCACTGTGTCGCCATGCATTTCCAGACATTGAACTCTTTAAGGACACAGCTACCCTCACTTTTGAACACTGAATGATCAAAGGAAATGCCCCTCTGGAGCAAAATTAAACAGTAGAAAAGGATGATGTGTGTAAGGTAGGTCAGTTTGTCAAGCGCAAATTCAGTAATCTTTAAATTTGAATCCTAAAATAAAAGGGCAAGAGCCAATTTTCACGTAGATCCCAAGGCTGCTTCGAAGCTGGACTGGGGGAAGATCAGGAAGAAGGGAGCCTCGCCTTCCTAGCCAGCTCCTCTGTCCTGTCATCCTACTCCTCAGTCTTCCACCAGATCTGGCAGGTGCTGCTGTCCAGACCAGAAATTGTCCCTGCAGGATTGGAGCCTCACACTGCGCTCTGCTTCTCCTTGGGAAGGGCTGAGATGCTCTTGTCTCATCTGTCATTTGCTTCTGTCATCAAGCCCGCTGCTGGAAGCCTGTGTGGCTCAGGTGGCTGGCTGCTGGGAGAAGTCCCCGTGGCGTGGAGGCTTCTTGGAGTGAGCAGAAGGTCTCACAGCCAGCAGGTGCTTAGCAGCCACAGCACAGAGGAAACGGCTAAGACGCCTTCCTCTCAGAGGTGGTTTTACCAGAAAGACGATGAATAGGCCGGAAACCACTCCGACAGCAAGCCTCCTCCTGTCAGCTCCAGACCGAACAAAATAAATGTATTTTATCTGCAAGGGAGATTGGCTTCTGCGGGCCGATGCATCATGCAGAAGCCAGCTCCTCCCTCCCCGCAGCGCCATCTTCTTCCTTCTTGCAGTGCTTGGGTCCCCGGTGGCCTTTCTGAAGGCTGCCAAATGAGTTCAAAAGAGCAGAGCAGAAGGCGATGCCCTTCTCTTCTCCTGCTCGTCCACCCTGGGCTGGGCCTGGCTTCAGAAGGGAGCAGCGGCCTTCACCTTTGCGGTGAGCTTGCCAAACGGCAGCTGTCAAGCCTGACGGGTGGGTGGACATGGCTGGCCTCCAGATGCCTCATTTCCCTCCAGACCCACTTTCTAGATGGCACAGGAGAAGCTGGAATTCTGGCCTGCTTAGTGTTCGGATCCCCTTTCATCTTTGGTGGGAGGCTTAGGGGCACTGAAGGATACACAGCTCAGCCTTCAGGCTGCAGAGGCGTTGAGCATGGGTTTTATCTGGCCATGCTGAGGCTCCTGCATCCCCCATGAGACAGCAGGTTGGCCAGGGAGGAAGGGTGGAAGGCTAATATTGAATTAAGAGCTGAGATTCGGATAAGAAAAGAGCATAGGTTATGTTGGGCTTTCTTCTTTCGATGCTAAGCAGCCATAGCCCAACTTCTGGCCATGGCGTCTCACCATTGAGGTCAGGGAAGGAGAAAGTGAGAGAATGGGAAGCAAAGGATGAAAACAGAACCCAGGAGAGAGTAAGAGAACACATAGGAAAGGGGGGAGGCAGAGAGAACGGGAGGGGTGGAGGTCACTAACTAGGAAGCAGGGAGCACAAGATGCTCTAAAAATAAGGTCTGTGCTCTGCTGAACCTGCTTTTCATTTTTCAAGTTCTGGGCTTGGAGATGCTTGGGAAACCCTTCTTGGTAGCGACGGCTACTCTCATTCCAAGGCCCAGAGTTTGCCTGTCTTGTAAAGGTAAAACTGCTTAGTCCAGACTTGTAGAAAACTCTGAAGGATATAACCGAATCCAAGACTACAATCAGCTTTACTGAGAGAGAGGTGATGGGCTAACAACAGTCCCGAGCATTTCTAGAGTCAACTCTGCCCCTCACAAGCTAGGTTATACTGCATGAGCCCCTTAGCTGTTTTGCATCTCAATGTCCTCAATTAAAGAGACATGGCAGATCATTACTATTTTTAAAAATCACACAATATCTGATCATAAATTTTATTTCCGCAAAAGTCCTCCAGCACTCTTCCCCTCGCTCTCACCTAGCGCAGCATGACAGGTTCCCACCTTCCCCTCCAGTGTCTTCCTCATCTCTTTCCTTTCTATTTTGCGACTGAGCCATCCTGTCGCTTCCTTGCTTTTGGTCCCTGAACATGATGCTCCCTTGCCCTTCAATTCTCGTTCTCCTGACCCTACCTCGAACCTATTTTTTTTCCCTTCAGAATGCTGCCCTTCTTGGGGATCCCTCTCTGGCCAGATCCTTTATTTTGGCTGATTGAGGCCCCCCTGTGTTTTCAAAGTCTCTCCATTATCCATGTAGCACCTGCAGAGGAGACTGCACTGTGTCTTGTACCCAGTGCCTTGTTTGGTGTCTTAACACAATACACTACTGACTTTGGAGCACTTGTCCAGATCTTTCTGAATTCTTTCCTCTTAGAAGTATGTAGTAGAAATGTTCTCCATAGCAAGAGAAAAAGCAATGTGAGTGACAGACAGTGGGCCACAAAGCAAAATTTTTTGGACCCCAGAGGTCTCTACATTCTGCTCAGGAAATGTATACACCCTTGGACTAAAGATATAACTCAGCTAGTTTTTTTTTTAATTTTTAATTTTATTCTATTTATTTTTTTCTTGTTTCAGAAACTTTATTTGTTTATTCACTCATTTTTATGGCCGACTCAGCCTGCCCCGAGGGCAGGGCTGGCGCAGCATGTAGTGTCGGGGATTGAACTGCGGTCCCTAAAGCTTCCCAAGCTTTCCCAAGCAGGGGCTTTAGACCACTGAGCCATCCTGCCGGGCTGCTAATTCAGCTAGTTTTGAGGGCTTGGAATGCATAGGGTTGAGCTCAGTGATGCTACCCCCCTCAGAATGATGTTCACAGTGGCTAAAACATGGAGCAGAGCGAGAGATGTTTTCTAGGTGAGTGTGTGAATCACTGCTCTCATCCCTCGGTCGCTGTGTTACTCATCTCTCACACATCCTCATTCCTAAGTACAGAGTTGGACCCTTAGACAAATCACAGGCTTCTTGTGTTAATCAAGGAACAGTGAGAAACAAGCTTTGGAGAAATCTGGGGCCAATCGCGAGAACTTGCGAGAGAGAGCAGCGAAAGGGCACAAGAGGATCATCCTTAGTGAGCAAGTGGGAGGTGGATGCTTCAAACACACGCTCTTTAAAGACAAAAATGGAAAATAGAGAAGCAAAGGGAAGGGGAACAAATATGACCAAAGTGTCCACTTGTCTCTCCCCAAGGGCAGCTACTGCTATGAGTAGGTTTTATTACAAACTTGCTTTTTATATGTACCCACCTTGACATTATCTTAACATTAGCTATCTTCAGAGCACACACACTCTTTTTCATTTTATTTCTCAAACCTTGATTTATAAAAGGACAATCTTTGTATATTATGTGCACTTTTAAGTTTATTTTACTATTTCAATGTCTCTATTTTCTAATTGTAATAAAGTGCATTTACCTTAAAAATAGCAATCAATAAAGACAGAAAAAGTAGACGAGAAAAAGGCAAAGGGAGGTTGTGATAAAATAAAGTACACAATAAATCTAATGAGAGTGTGAGCGTTGTGTGAGAGGATGAGGAGGCATCAGGAAGAAGCTTGATGAGAGTTTTGTGGAGAAAAAAGGGTTTCTTTTCTTAGGGTCAAATGGAACCCTTCTGGAGTGTACTTGGATAGTTAATGACCTTGGAAAGGGAAAGGAAGAGAAAGATTTGTTTCTTGGCTTATCACTGCCCCCAAAGAAGGGAGGAACCAGCCACCGTCCATTGTGCTCAGCACATTCAGGCCAAGTAGCTCCTGACACTGAAAATCCCTGTCACTCTGCAATCTCTGAGATTGAAGCATGGGCAAAGCGAGGGACCTAAGGCTTGTGTGCATTGCCTTTTGCCTTCTGTGGATTCCTGGGAGAAAGGTCCCCCCAGATCTCCCAATGGAGAAACGTGATTATCATCCTCTCTCTTTTGAAGAACACTGGTCTGTTTCTTCAGCTAGCATGGGGTGAACTCATAGACACTTCTCTTCCCTGGAGGACTTGGAGTATAAAGCAAAGGGACTTCTACATCTCAAAGTAATTTTCCTTAGAGCAACAGAAAAGCTTCATTCAGGGCACTGTGCTAGAAAGGATGGACAGGTGCATGTTAGTCATCTGCTGAATAGAAGCTGTGCTTGACCTACAGGGAAACTGTAGGAACGTGCACGAGAGAAGATTGTAAGGCAGAGTGTGGAAGAGAGTGGAAACTTGCACACTACAACCCTTCATGTCCAATAGACGTGATGCCTTTTTATTGTTCAATCCACTCATTGAGTAAGTAAGCTATGAAGAGTTTTATTTATTTTTTTTGTTATTGAAATTTAAACATCTCCCCATTATCTCTAGTTAGATCTACTTCATGAATCTAAGAAAGAGTGAGGGAACTAGTTATAAGTAGGTTATTACAGGATTCTATTAAAGAAAGATAACAATGGGCTAATTGCTCTGATGAGACATGGATCAGGAGAAAATACTGATATGTGGTAGAAGATTTTATATATATGGAAATTGCTCTGCTAAGATAGGATAAAGTTGGAATAAGAGTTTTAAGTGTTTTTTTTTTCAATATAGCATTAAAAATACAGCAGTATAGAGATGCATAGTTATATAGGAAAACAAGTCATTGAATTGCAGACTCTTGTATAACTTGTAAGAATTTTAGGTTGTCCCAAGCTGGGAACTTCTGGCCCCATTCTCTGTTACTGTTCTCCCTCATCTCCTCCATCACAGTCAGCTGCTGGTCGCTATTGAGCCTACTCACATCTGTGCATGGCCTCTCATCGCCACTTCCTGGAATTCTTCATTGAGAAAGAACTCTGTCATTTCTGACTTGGATTTTTGCATTTGCTTTTTAGTCTATGCCAAGCTCCTACTCTCTCAAGCCAGTTCCTTTTTAAAAAAAATTTATTACTTTTAATAAGAAATAACAAGGTGACAGTTTCAAAACACATTGGTAGTACATTTGCATTATTGATACAATGTGTATTGTTGTCCTCGTAGTAGTTATACAGAGCACAGGGTGTAGATGTGATAAATTTTCTAATCAACATTGGTAAAAAAAGAAAAACATTTCTTCTCTTCGAACTAAGAAGAAGTAGTTGTATACGTAGTCCAATGTTCCATAATTGCAATGGAACTGGTGCACCTGGCAATGTTGCAAGCTGTTGATTTAAGCCTTTTACAGCTCAGCATACTAATCTAGCTTTACATTTTATGCCTTGTAGTTAAACTTTTCTGCTGGGTGGTTAAGGGCAAGTTAAAGCAAGACCTTTATAACAAAATATTTAACTTTTGTATCTTCCAAGGTCAAGTCCCTCAGGATTAACTCTGAAACAATGTACAGTGCTTTGTAGAACCGTTGCCAGTGCACCCTTCAACAGCTTAGCTGGTAGAGCAGAGGACTGTAGACGTCCCACAAGCCTGTTCCTTTAATCACTTCAACCAAAGAGTTTTCTTCCCATACCAACTAAAGAAGGTGCTTCTCAAGTCATTTTCCTGCTTAATTTTCCTTAGGTTTATTTCTTTGCCCTTCCCACAACTCACTGTACAATAAAGTTTATTTATGTAATGTTGAAAAAAAATTTCCTTAGGTTTAAATGCCTATGATCTAGCTCTCACAGTTGTGCTCTGTGTCTGGAAAAGTACCATTTGTTAATGACTTGTCTTTTGCCCAGCTCTCTTGACTGCAATATTTTGAGGTCAGTGTTGTGTTTTCTCCATATTCATGTTCTCAGTACCCACCAAAGCAGGGAATGTTCAGGGTTGTAGAATAGATGTAGTTTAGGAATGGATTCAGGGGAAGAGAACAGGGACAGGAGAGGAAGTGGGGAACTTCTATTGCTTCCCAATGATTCACCAAGATGTAGATGAATCATTTCCTGTATTTTAGCACTGCTTCTACTTAACTGTACTGTGAAGATAGGAGTGACTAAGCAGCTAGTAAGAAGACAATGAAAATGTTGATAGGACAGTCAGATTGACCATGGAACCTAAATAAGAGGACTCATACCTTGGATAGGCTCGTGGATGGGCCTGTATATACCTCTCAGCAGGATGTAGAAAGACTTATGGCAGATTTCCATTACATTCAATCTTTGACTTCCTTTAAATAGTTATATTCAGAAGTCAATATAAATATTTTTCATGGATTCAAGTAACGCTAAATTTGCTATGAAACAGCTTTCTGTAGAACAAGTCCTATGTTTCTGAAGACTTGATTGAACATACAATAGAAGGAAGGAAAATAGGGAAGTTTAAGGGCTGATGAATATATTTACTGGGACAGAATATTGTTGCTTGGCAAAGCACTTTCATTGGTGAACAATTTGGGTTGTGGGAAGATTGCTCGCAGGACTACTCTAAAATGGGACTAGTCCTAAAGTAGGACAGGGATAATTGAACTGCTCCAGCATAAGAAATGGGCACAGAGTTTATGGGTTGGTTATAGTTGGACCATATTGGAAAGGGAATGAAAGGAAGACAAAGACACAAGAAAGATACCTTCCTAGAGATAGTTGTTATATTCTTTCAAAAGAGACCAGTCCAAGAGGGAATGATCTGGAGATGCTGAGGTCACAGTATTTCACCATGATAAAAATATCTTTTAAAAAAATTACTTTTAATAAGAACAATATGAAAATTTCAAAACACGTTAGTAGTTCATTTGCAATAATTGACACATTGCATATTGTTGTCCTCATAATAGTTATACAGGGTGTGGACATGATAAATATTCTAACCGATATTGATAAGGAAAGAAAAAATATCTCCTCTTTGAACTGAGAGGAAGTAGTTGTATACATAGTCCAATGTTCCATAATTGCATTGGGTTACTGGTGAAACTGGCAATGTTGGAGGCTGTTGGTTTAAGCCTCTTACAGCTCATCATACTAATCTAGTTCTGTGTTTTATGCCTCATAATTAAGCTTTTCTGCTGGGTGATCAAGGAGAAGTTAAAGCAAGACCTGTATAACAAAACATTCATCTTTTGTATTTTCCAAGGTCAAATCCCCTCAGGATTAATTTGGAATCATGTACAGTGCTTTGTAGAACTCTTGTCAGTGTCAGTCTTCGGGATGAGTCACAAACACTGCTTGACCAGTTTGCTTTCTGTGAAAGCCTGAGAGAATGTTTTTCTCTAGGTGACTCTTCTTAGACACACTATACTTCATTTATCCCTTTCCTCTGAGGTCCCATAATCTCCTTGACCAGAAAATTTGGGACATCACTGAATTATACTTACAGCACAGGTTCTCTTATGTCCTGAGTCCTTGCTGACCTTGAATGGCTAGGACCAAAATGTTGGCTATGCTCGTAGCCCTTCTTTTTTCCCTAATTTTCAGTCAGTTAAGTGACATTCTCAATCCTCCATCAGAGAAGCTTTGTGATACTATTTCTCTATAACATAGGTAATTGATCTTAACATCACTGTCTTTCTGAATATCAAACATCTTAGACTTAGCTTGAAATTAAAAATATCTTTTTACTGCTTAGAAGTCACTATGTGTGAAGTAAGCCCCTTCTTCACATAGACTCCAGTCAGATGACAGTTTTATAGAGTAACTGTAACATGGTAGCGCTGAGAAGAGTAACAGGAAATGTTAAAGAACTAGGACACAAGAAAGCTAAAACGTGGAGGAAGTTTCAAGATTCAACAAATAAGTTGGAGATAAAGGCAACTAACAAAAATATAAATATTCAGTTAATTTCATACCTCAAAAGGCCCTGAAGATAAATACAAGCTTTCCCCTACTATGCTTGGTACAGTGCGAAAGCCAATTTTAACTAATATCTTAACCAACAAAGTAAGTAGCTTCACCAATAAATAAATGCCTAAGTAAACTGTTTCACAACCATGCAGTGGAATATTACTTGTCAGTTAAAAGGAATGGGCCATTGATACTTTTAGCAATGTGGCTGCTCATGAAGGGTATTAGCCTAAGTGATGAAATTAATCTCAAAGAGTTTCATGCTATATAATTCTATTTATATAAACTTGCAATGTGAGAAGCTGTAGTCATGTAGTGCAGATCAGTGATTGCCAGGATGCTAGGAACTATTGTTAGGTGTGTGTGTGTGTGTGTGTGTGTGTGTGTGTGTGTGTGTGTGTGTATGTGTGTATGTGTGTGACTCATAAATAACAAGAACACGTTTCCTTGTGATGATGGAATAGACCACCTATATGCTGATTGTAGTGACGGTTACACGGACCTGTGCCGCTGACGAAATTCACAGAAATACTACAAGTAAAAGCTGGTGATTTTTCTTTCCCACCATGTTGGGCCTCTGGCACCTGCTGGCAAGAGGTGTGCTCCTTGGGAGCCTGCCGTAGCCCATTACTCTGAGCGCCCTGAAGACTGAGGGAGAGCCCGGCACAGACTCCTGCTCAAGTCCTGGCGGCATGGGCATCAGCTCCGGGGAAGAGAATGCAAAAGGAAACAGGGCCAAAATATTGGCTATCCTTGTCACCCTTTTTTTCTCTATTTTTAGGCCTGCAAACTTGTTAACCCTCTAGAAGAGAAACTTAGTGATACTATTACTCTATAACATAGGTACTTGAGCTTAACGTCGCTGTCTTTCTGAAAATATCAAACACCTTAGACTTAACAGAACCAGAATTTTCCATCAAGCATTGATATTGTAATAAATCCCTATAGAACTTGATAAAAAGTTACACATCTTTACACAGAAATTTAGAAATCTAATCATATACAAAATTGTAGCAGGTAAATCCTGTGGCATTTTTCCGTGTCTCTTATTCTCTTTTATTACCCTTTTTTTTTTTTTTTAAACAAACATTTACTTGAGAGAGAGTATAGTAAAGTCAGCGAGGACTCAGGACCTAAGAGAATCTATACTGTAACATCCTATGACTCAGGGATGTCCTAAATTTTCTGTTCAAGGAGATTATGGGGCCACAGAGGAAAGGGACTGACGATGTATAGTGTGCCTAAGGAGAGCCAACCTTCAAATGATTTGTGTTAAAACTTCCCTGCCTACTGGGAGCTTTTGTCAGTATCATTCAGAAAGCCATGCTGTTTTCCCATCCATCTGTCTACTCTTTATGTACTCCTTCTGTTCCCAACCTATAGAGAGCATCTGATCCTAAGTGACCAAGGACCCTTCCTTCCAATGGCTTATGCTGCATTTGACAAAGCAGTTGACAATGTCCTTTATTTTGTGTGCAAATGACTATGGGGAGCAGCTGAAGCTGGAGATCGACCATACATGCAGGGCTGGAGCAAGGCCACTGGGAATAAAGAGTGCCTGAGGAGAGCTGTGGAACAAGCTGCTCCAGTCCAGAGAACACGATGTGTCCCAGGCAATTCAAGCAAGCAAACTGCTAGGCAGAGGGGCGCCATGTGACATCAAACTGTGCAGTGTACAAATAAACATGCTGCAGTGGTTGATCAGTCCCTTTTCCTCCGATCTGGAGAGAGGGCTCCACCTGACCTCAGCTTTCTGTGTATTATCTCCTTTTCATCATGTTCTTACCACCCTTCACCCTGGGAAATTACAGAACTGTGTTGTTGGCTGTGGCCAATGACTAGTCAAGGTCAGTGAAGGTACACATTGGGGGACCAATTTTCTACTCAATTTAGACAAAGGAAATCAGATTCAGTATGATCTGATTCTAGATGACGAATTCATACATGCACACCTAAATATTGCTCACCCGGTACATATGCATTTTGCTAGGATGTTATATGAATGTTTGGGTTTCCTCAAAACTCATATGTTGAAATCCTAACCCCCAAGGGATAATGCAATAGGATAAGGATGAAATTATGAAGGCAGAGCCCTCACGAAAAGGCTTAGTATCTGCACAATATCTGCCAGTGGGAGCTTCCACATGTAAGCACATGAGAACCAAGAAGCGAGTCCTCATCAGTCTGCCAGTCTCACATGAGGAACCACTTAGTATAAGCTGCCCAGGGTTTTGCAATTTGGTTGAGAAGCCTGGGTAGACTAACACCAATGGTGAACAGCACGGTCCAAGTTCCCAGGTAGTTGCCTGTTTCAAAAAGTCATCCTCATAACGTTAGATTGGAGAACCATGTTAATAAAGGCTAAAAATATATATAATGTTGTGTGGAGTAACAGCTGTTGTCCTCCTTACTGGACCTGTGTGTCTTTGGTTGTTGGGAAATGTGGGATTTTAAAGATTCCAAAATGAATCTCATTGCTTGCTGTGACTAAGAATCATGGGAGTGCTTTCCTGCCCAGACTTTAGGAAGGTGAGCCTGAGGCTCATTCTGCGAACCTGAGAAGGAATGGCCCTTCTTGTACTGGGTCTCCATAGCCCTTATGAGTAAATTGCTTCCCTTCCCTTTAGCTTCCCTCTAATCCCTTGTATGTATACGCTAGCTCTGGAACTCTTGCAGAGTCTCTGGTTAGTGTATTTCTGAGAAGTTAGATAAGGCCAAGCTTTAGTTAAGCTCCACATAGTCGAATGACACACGGCTGTTTTTGGCTGAAAGCCCTTTAATTTTCCAAGTGCTCAAATGGAATCATTTAAAATGTAAAAATGTATGAACATCTTTCCTCTGAACGAATGGTACGCTTTTTCTTGGCTTAATTTCCTCTAGACATAAAAATTAAGTCTCTTTCACCAGTACCAGCAATAAGTAATGCGGTGCATGTTGCCAGACTTACAGATTAGATAAGCATTTTGGTTTCCAGTAGTGTTTTCATGGAATTATCTCTATTCAGGTCAAATTCTATTTTGAGAACTCCAGCTGATTCAACAGCCTATAATTTGTACTTTTGGTCTCAAAGTAAATACTTGATTCAACTCAAGCCGAGAGAACTGTACTTGTATTTGAGCCCTGACCCATGTAATTTTAATATCCATTAGCCCTTACTATGGGATGTGATTGGATGGATCAGATGCTTCAGAGGTTCATGCAAACAGTGGGGAAAGCATTCTGGCCATTTCCCATCCAAAGCAAACAGTGTGAACCTATTGGTCTAAGCAGGAATCGCCAATTAGGCCTTGTTCCTCCCTTTACCACTTCCTTCTGCTTTGTGTTGCGGAGCCCAGAGTACAGAGAGATGAAGCAAGGGGACTTTAAAAAGGGCACACAGCTGCTTTAGTGCATCTAGATCCAGATATAAACTTAGAATCAACGTGTCTCCAACAGCATGGGAACCCTGGTGCTTCAGGCATAGGGATTTGCAACATGACACGAACATGGGTCCCACCAGAACCTCCTCTCTCTTCTAAGACACAGGGCCGAAAAGGTGAGATAGAGAGAGTTCACATAAGCACTGAGTCATTACCATGCTTCAGAGTCAGACAAGCTTTCATTAGGAGCCAAAGAAGTGGAGTTGAAAGCAGGTAGAAGAGGAAGGTCACAGCAAGGGAGACGAAACACTCAAAGTCCAGAACTGAAAGCAAGTGAAAATCTGACGGAGCCAGGCAGACATCGGAGACAGCACTAAAGACTGAAGCACTAGGCACCTTCACATAATTGTTCCTCCGTTTCTCCTAGTGCCTAGTGACACCTGAGAACACGTCTTCTCACCTCAGGGTGCTGCAAATACGAATATAGAGCCAGGTGTGATGTTGCAGGGCCGGAAGTGCTGGTGCATACCTAAAATCGTAGCGCTCTGGGTAGCTAAGGCAGGAGGATAGAAAGTTCAAGCTCAGCTTAGACAAGGAACTTCAACTATAATGAGACCATGTCTTAAATTTAAAAAAGGTAGGGTTGTAGTTCGCTACAAAGTCCCTATGTTGCAAGAACCAAACAATGACAAATGACAGGTCCCAACCCCACCTAAACCAAAATTTAAAAATTATGTGCAATGACACAGTAATTCTGCACTACAGTAATTCTGTAATAGAGTCAATGTTTGGAAATGATGGTGAATGCTGAGCTAGCTACAGCTGCAGATGTCTAGCATGTATATGCCTTGCCTTGTGTAATCTTCTCGAAGCTCTCTTAAAGTAGACTTATTTCCATTTTACAGATGAGAACACTGAAGTTTAGAGAACTCCAGCAATTTATACTGGTTCAGCTAGCTTGCCAATGACAGGATTTGAATTTAAAATCACACCAGCCTGACTTCTAAGCCCATGTTCTTAACTACTACAATATACTGGGTGTCTCTGTGAGGTCAAGCAGATGTAAATGAAGCGATTAGCATTGCCAGCTCTACCTCTGCTTTGCTAGGCTCATTCATATTCTAAGGAACAGAATCCCAGGCCACAGTAGTTCATGGAGAATTTGTGTAATAAGAATACGTAAGAAAGTTGAGGCAGGTAAAAATCACTGTGAGGCCCACAGCTTTTTCTCTTAGAGAGCCAGAATGCTGATGGGGAATAAAGATAACCCTCCTGGCCTAACAATTTCAACAGTGGTCAGTGATTCCTTCTCAAGACAGTTCTCTCTCCTTCATACAAACTGTGTGGGGGCTCAGCTGTCACCTGTGCAGCTTTTCTGGCTCCTGAAAACACATTTTATCCTCTTCCTTTTCTATTCTGAGATCTTTAGTCAGGCCTAGCTTCTCCGGCCCTATGATGATGGCTGACTGATTGGTGTTTATTGGCTTATTTCTATGGCTTTTTGGTCCCTGTACTATCTGTGCTCCTCTGTGTGCCAGGTATTCAAATGGGAATGGAGAGCAAAGAGATATTTATGTGAGAGGCATTCCCTGAGGGGCAGGATCTAATTTAGTCCATACCTATCCAATAGATGGTGGATAGGGTGCTAGGCCGCCTTGTAGAGTGTGATTGGCCTTTAGGGCTTTCTCTGGGTTAGGAAATTATTCTGGCCAACCAGCTGGCATTTCTCTGTGGGGATCAGCACAGAGATTATCTCATAAGGGAGCACTGGAGGCACAGTGGTAACTTTGGCTTTTGGATGAATTATTTTATTTGTATTTTTTATTGAGGTATAATAGCTAAACATCTTTATGGGGCAGATTATGATAATTCAATACATGTATACCATATAATGATCAAATCAGGATAATAAGCACTTCTATCTCCTGAAAAGCTAATCATTTTTATATTCTGGAAAGTTTGGAAGCATCTAGTTATTTTGCAATCTATCTGAACTCTCTAACCAGTAATTACCACACTGTGCTATAGAAAGCCAGAACTATGTCCTCCCCTTTAATTGGTGCCCTGTGTCCAGCTGTCTCTACCCCCAACTCTTGTCCTTTCCACTCTATAGTGGCCACCATTTCTTCCCATTTTCCATGAGATCACCCTTTACTAATTATCCCACATACGATTGAATTGTGTCTGTTCAACCTGCCCTACAAGTCAGCTGAAGACAACATTCCCACCACTGCAGTCAAAACCTAAACCCCTTGATAGCCCTGAATCTAATGTTTTATAAGGCCCACAGCATGACTGTACACATTTGACTTTATTTTTCGATATTCATATCTAAATATACAGCTTTTCATAACTGCATGTCTCTGGTTTTTCTTTCTCTCTTACTGAGGAAAAAAAACATCTGAAAACCCTTCTTTGATGCTGCAGGGCTGAGTTCTGGCTGTTCTTAATGCACTTATAACAATGTTGACATTATCCTCCTTTATAGCGCACATCTGCTTTTAACACTGTAGGCCTTCAGTTTTGTTGAAAATGAACTGATGACATAAGTAATTTGGAAATTTACTGCTATCTGCAAGGGTAGGAGGGAGCCCATTTTCCCGATTACTTCAGTCTTTTGATTCCAGTGCTTTAAACACTTGTCATACGGAACCAATAGCACTGTACATCTCAAAAAGACATCTAACGCAATCCAAAATTCTGAGTCTTTGAGCCTCCTAATATGCATTATGAAGCTATTAAATCAAGATGTACAGTTTAGTTATCTTTTGGTTCCCTATGGTCCTTAACATAGTGATCTGAATGTAATTGATATATAACATACAGAGGTTCAAATTATACCCATGCAACCTTTGATTTATGACAGTTCTGCTAGTGGCTGGGCTGTTGCTAGTCACCAATCACTAGGGTTTATTTGATTACTACTTGTACTGCTACTAACAGTGGTAATTTACGTTTGCATAATGCTTGCCATGTGCTTGGCCTATGAGGAAACAGGCTCAGAGCATCGCTTTTTTCTCAACGTTTAGTAGTAAGTTTTGGATTCTGTAATTGAACTCAGGCAACAGGGCTCCAAAAGCCACATTCTTTGTTAATGCTACTTTGGCCATGAAAAGGATCATCACATAACAGTGCCAGAGATAATCTAAGGTACTTAGCCACAGTTTCTTAACAGATGCCTATGATTACGATGCAAAAGACTAAGTAGAGACTAAGGACCACTGAACCTGTCCTCAACAATCGTAGAGAGACTTAGATAAAATGGTAAAGTTATCCCTTCTTGGTTGGGAGAAGCCAGCGATCTGGACTAGGTGCTGGCTTAGTTAATCAATCTGTAAAATTGAAGATGTACCCTTGAGCATACAGTCTGGGGTGAAGGAGCCCGTGAGAACCTGGAGAGAGAGAGAAGCTACAAGAACCCGCTGTTAGGCAGTTTTCACTCTACCTCTGCAGCAGAGTGGCAGAGTACATGGAAAAGAATGCAGAGATACACGATTCATCACCCAGAGGAAAACAAACTAGCACAATCTGTACGAAGCACCTAGACTTGTTACTTTGTTCTGCCACTGACTCTGAGGGAGCTTTTCACTCAAAGAGGAGACAAAAAGACATACTTCGGAATGTTTTCGGCTCACATGTATAAATACAGAGGTGGTGCCATGCATTTTTCATGACTATGAGCTATTTCAGCATCCCCTTGAGCATTTACTGGGTGCCAGGAACTTTGCGGAGGTGGAAAACTGTGGCTTCTACCTTTAGACACCGGGAACTTGTTACAAAGCTAATTTTAAAAAATATAGATAGTAAAATTATGGGCACCATATATTTTCCTGAGTATGTTTTTCTGCATTTATTAACAGTTCAGTGATGATTATGTAATACTCTTACAATTAGAATTGAGAAACAAAACAAACTAGGATGTACAAAATCAGCTCTATCATGCATGCCAAAACATAAATAATACAAATTCTGAGAGCTTTCTATTTTACATGCTGTGCTAAGCATTGAACATGAATTTTTAAACATAATCCTTATAATGATTTATTAACTTACTGCTTGTTTGGTTTATATTTAGACGTTTCTCTGAGGCTTTCATGCCACCGTAGGCAGGTCTTTTGCAAGGAGATTGTGCTGTGGGGACATTATGGCTGGGTAATGATAGTAGTGAGCCTGGTCAGAGGAGGTGGTTACTCTGCGTGTGGCCTGGAAAGTTCCAAAGCTCCTCCCTTGACTCTGCCTCATACAGGCCATGCCTTAAGTAGCTGTGCCTCTCCACCACACTGTCCTGCCTTGGGGTCAGCACACTGTGGACTGAAACCTTGCACACATGGTGAGTTTCCAGGTGCCTCTGTACCTTAGAGATGAAAAAGTGACTCTATTATTTTATCCTCACTGTACCAACAGTGACACTGAGACTAACTGAGAGTAAATCCCAGATTACATAGCTGCAAGTAGTAAAGTAAAATGTCACAACTACACTAATTTGGTAAATGCAATTTGAGGGTCAAGCATTTTAAAAATCGTTCTTTTAACTGTATCTGTTTATGGGGTGGAATGAATGCATACATGTGGAGTGGTCAAATCAGGGTGGTTGACATTTCGATCATCCTAAACATTTATTTTTTTAACTAATACATAAGCATACATATTTACAGAGTACCAGCAGGCAGATTTCCTAACCCTGACAATTCTATGTATCATATCATCTTGTAGCTATATGCAACCTAGCAGATTTATGCACCTGCACTACTTAGTGGTATATAGTGTTAGTTTTGGAAGAGTTTCTTCTTCCTCTTGATAGAGAGTAACTCAGAGCCAAGACTCATGCTTTCCATGGTATTTTTTTAAAAATCCAGTGCTGGCAGAAGATTTCGCCTATCTACACAACATTTGGAAAACCACATTGATTGTCTAAGACAGTGATTGTATGGTCCCAAAGGCCTCCTGCTTTACTGAGGGAGAGCACAGATTGGTGCTATGATCCTTAACTGGGCTTAGCTTCTTACCATCCCTGTGGGATCTCAAATAAATATTATTGTTATTCATAATAATATTTATGAACCATCTACAGGTTTCCAGCACTGGAGGAAAGATCTCAAAGGGGAAAGTGCATGGCATGAAAGTGTTTAGGAAGCTGTGAAGAGTCACACAGCTACTCTCAGAGCTGCCCCAAACCTGTGAAGAGCCTTCAGCCTCCCTGCAGAAGATAGCTGTCAGTTCCCCTGAGACTCGGCCTCATTTTCACTGACTGAATGACATGTGTCAAACTGCACATTTATTTCATGTTCAGAATTTTGTCTTAGAAGAAATTCTGCTTAGGATTCAAAGAACTACTGTCCTAATTAAGGTCATTTAAAAATGAAAATCTAGGATTAAAGGCTAATGGTGAATGTTAGATGGCCTTCGGCTCATTTAAATTTTAAGCAATTGTTCCTTATCTTTCTTGTGGGCATTTCAGATAAAACAAAGGGGAACAAGCCATGACCTCTGACTTTCAGACCGTGATTGCTAGTGACACCAATATAACACAGAAACAAAGCAAGAGGAGCTAAGTAGTACATGAAAGGTAGGAGACCATGACACATGGAATGGGACCTACTGCACAGGAGTCACTGGCCACACAGTCTGGGCTTTGAGTATGGTCAAGGAAAGCCTGGCTAAAAAGGGAATGTCTTTTCCCTGAGAGGCCTCAGGAGGTAAAGGGAGGGCTTTGTCCATGTTTGGGGGTCAATATTCCATGAAGGGAGCCTAGAAAGGACAATATTGAACACTAACAGTGTATAGGAACCCAGGAGACTGGGGCAGGACAGAGTGTGCAAGAAAGAGTGTGCAAGAAGGGCATAGTAGGGGTGAAGAAGAGAGGTGAGGGGATGGACTGGTCTAACAGCATAAGCTAAGCTGAGGTCTTGGCTTCTCCTTGAAGTGCAATAAAGGTTTTAGAACTCTGAGCCAATGAATGCATGGAGATACCAAACCCAGGTCTCATCCTAGAGCTCTAGAGCTGCCATTGTGCTCTCTCTCTCTCTCCACACACCCTCCCATGTTCTCTCTCCACACCCCCCATTCTCTGTTTCTCTGTCTCTGTCTCTGTCTCTCTCTCTCTCATTCTTCTCTACCAAGGCCCATCTCTTAGATCCCTTTCCTTAGAGTTCACTTTCGTCTCTTTCTGGGTAGTTCCCTTTGGAGTCCAGCCAATATCTGTCTCCCTGCCTTCACTGGTTGTCCACCTTGAAACTCACACATCATGCTGTGAGTATTTTTCCTTTTCTCAAATCTATTCAGATTTTCTGTGGCCTTTTCATACAATTCTCTCGACCTTCAGCAGAAGTTCTCATTTTTTGCTGAGGACTTGTTACTTGGAATTAGAACAAGTAACTTGATTCTGTCACTCCTTGGAGGAATCTTCAGATTCTGCTTCTAAGCTGATTTGTCTCTACTTGTGAGAGATTTTTTCTGGGTCCCAGGAACACTTTCAGCATCCACTTGTAGTTAAGATAGCTCTTCATGCAGGGCACACACTGAGCAGGCCAGTGAGACCAGTGTCATGGTGCACGCATGTAATTACAGTGCTGGGACGTGTTTCCTTGGGTTTCTTGCCTCGAAAGTGCAGCATTAGGCATTGAGGCAAGGTGAAGAGCTTCCCCAGAGATGGCCCTTCCAAGCCCGTCCACCTCACAGCTTTTCTGGGCTACAAGGTTGTCATGAACCACATCGTGCATGAAGTGGACAGGCCAGGATCCAAGGTGAACAAGAAAGAAATTGTGGAGGCTGCGGCTATTGTGGTCATTGTAGGTGCTATGGGCTATGCAGAAACTCCTCGAGGCCTCCAGACTTTCAAGACGTCTTTGCAGAGCATATTTGTGATGACTGCAAAAGATGCTTCTATAAGAAGTGGCATAAATCTAAGAAAAAATAACCGTCACCAAATACTACAAGAAATGGCAGGATGACATGTGCAAGAAGCAGCTGAACAAGGACTTTAGCAGCATGAAGAAAGACAACTAGGTCATCCTTATGATTGCCCACACCCAGATGTGCCTGCTTCTGCTCCAGCAGAAGAAGGCCCACCTTGTGGAGATCAAGACGAATGGAGGCATTGTGGCCGAGAAGCTGGATTGGACAGGGTAGAGGCTGGAGCAGCAGGTGCCTGTGAGCCAGGTATTTGGACAGGACAAGATGATTTATGTCATTGGGATGACTAAAGGCAAAGGCCATAAAGGGGTCACCAGTCGGTGTCACACCAAGAAGCTGCCCCACAAGACCCACCAAGGGATGCACAAAGTTACCTATGTTGGCCACACCCTGCTTGTGAGGCCTTCTCTGTGGCCCATGACTGCATGGAGATTAACAAGAAAATCTATAAGATTGGTCAGGGCTTCATCATCATGGACAGCAAGCTGATTAAGAACAATGCCTCCACTCACTACAACCTGTCTGACAAGAGCATCAACCCTCTGGGTGGATTTGTCCACTATGGTGAAGTGACTAATGAATTTGTCATGCTGAAAGGTTGTGTGGTGGAGACCAAGAAGCGAGTGCTCACACTCCACAAATCCTTGCTGGTGCAGACCAAACAGAGGGATCTGGAGAAGGTTGACCTTAAGTTCATTGACACCACCTCCAAGTTTGGCCATGGCTGCTTCCAGACTATGGAGGAGAAGAAGGCATTCATGGGACCACTCAAGAAGGACCACATTGCCATGGAAGAAGATGTGTAACAGCAGAACACTGTGGCTGATTGGGTCTCAATGAAAGCTCTTTTCCAGTAGGGGGAAAAAAGGAAAGGTTAGCTCTTCATTTTTTTTTCTTTTCCTGAGAATTTTAATCCAAGTGTTAGTTCACTTCTTCCTCCCCTTTTGTACCTCAACTGATCTTTACGACCTTGTCTTCTGCTTCATATCCATTTAACTTTTGTCCCCAGAGCTCCTGGCCTTTCACATATGGTACTATCTCCTTTTCCAGTGAAATCAGTTGGGCTTTATTTGCTTACTTTCATTCTCAGAGTTCAGTAGTGCCCATGGAGGCTAAGAACTTGATCATGGCGTCTCCACATTGCCTCCTGGAATTTATCCAGTTGCTGGGATAAATTCCCACAGTCTCTGGGATCCCACATAATTATTATCATGGGTCAGCAAATCTCAGAAAACTTGAACTTTTTATTCAAGATCAAGGTTGCTTATTGTTATCCCAGTAGAATAATAAAATTAGTAGAACTGTGACCCCTAAAGTTCAGCACAAACCTATACAGGTATTTTTTTAAAAGTGGGTATACGAAATAATCTCCTCTAAGAACAAGGAAGCAATATTTTACTGTCTTGAACTGCCAAACCCCATTTTTATGGGACCAAATCCATGAAGAATTGGCTATGGTCCATGCAATATCATGAGTGTTAGAATTTGCACGTGGCCCTTTTAGTTATTTGAACTGTGTGAAAAAAAGATCTGTTGCCAGCCCACTCCCCATAGACTACTCAGAGAATATTGTTATTCCACTCAGGAATTACTTTCTAAAGAGAGCCCCTAATTAAGGCTATTTTCAAAGGGTAGAATTTAAGGATGGGGAAGGCCAGTTATTCCCCCAGGACTCTTCCTCCCACTGCCACTCCACTTTGATTCTTTTGATTAGTGACATATCTGCAAAGTGCAGCATTATACCCCACTTTGAAGTTTACCAGGTACAGCTACTACATCTGTATACGTTGGGCCTATAAAGTCACTAGCCAACAATTCTGCTGAAATTCTTAACTGGAGACATACCTTGACTGCGTCATGCCTATTTCTGAAAAGGTTTTATTTGGATCAGGGTATACAGAGGTTCTAGCAACACAGTGGTCACAGCTTTACAGGGAGGTCAGTAAAGGTGGATTAGGTACAGATTGGGCTACCTGTGCATGCTCATTAGGAGTAGACAGCTCGATCATTCTTTCCTCAAACACTGGACAATTATTCCATTTTAGGAACTATTTCAAGTGTTCAGTTTACTGTGAGAAACAAGAGCTTAAACATATGTCACAGCTATGATAGTGAAACAAATGAAGCTTCCCCATAGTAACTGCATTGAAAGAGGATTGGGATCATTCTCTGTCCTAGGATTGGACTTTATTTGGTGTTGTGGCTGAACATTCCAATATTGCTCTCTATCTTTCACTATATTTGTAGTCATAGAATCAATCAAGAATTTGGGGAAGCAAGTGTGGGTAAAATTATTCATATAACATAATTTTCATATGACCATGATTGGTTATTGCTGCTGCAAATACGTGTTAAGTTCAAGTCCTCCAGTAAGGCAGGAGGCATTACAATCTCTGACTTGAAATTATACTACAAAGCTACTATGATAAAATCAGGGTGGTACTCACAAAGAAAAAGTAGGCCTGAGGATCAGTGGAACATATTAGAAGATGCAGATACAACTATAAACACACTCGACCATCTTATCCTTGATAAAGGGGCCAAGCATGTTCACTGGAAGCAAGACAGACTAACAAATGATGCTCTCCACATGCCAAAAACTAAAACTGACCCAAGTCTATCACCATGCCGTAAAATAAAGTCAAAATGGATTAAAGATCTGAACATTAAAACAGAAACACTAAATCTCTTGCAAGAGAAAGTAGGTGAAAATCTTGAAGACCTAGGGCAGGCAGACGATTCATGAACAAAAATAAAACTGCATAGGAAATGCTTGAAAGGATCAACAACTGGGACCTCCTCTTATTGAGAAGTTTCTGCATATTCAAAGAAATCACTAAGAGAGTGCAAAAACAGCCACAAATTTGAAAAAGTCTTAATAATTACTCAGAAGATGGTCTTCTATCTAGAATATATAAAGAACTAAAATAAATTAGTGTCCCCAGATTTAAAAACCTAATCCTAAAATGGGGATGTGAGATGACTATATATTCCTCAGAGGAAGCAATACAAGAAGCAAACAAACACTCCACATCACTGGCCATTCAAGAAATTCAAATTAAAAGAACATTGAGATATCATCCCACTCTAGAAAGAATGGCTATCATGAAGAAACAGTTATTAGTTAAGAAATTGTTATTAGTTAATAACAAATGCTGGAGAGGCTACATGGATAAAGGAACCCTTCTCCTCTGCTGGTGGGAATGTAGACTGGTACAACCATTAGAGAAGTAAGTGTGGGGACTCCTAACCAAAACCATAACTTGAAATCCCATTCAATCCAGCTATTCCCCTTCTGGGTTTATCCCAAAAGAACTGAAAACATCATACCACAGTGATATATGTGCACCCATGTTTATAGCAGTGCAATTTGTCATACCCAAATCCTAGAAGCAACCAAAATGCCCATTAGCCCAGGAATGGATGAAAAAGATGTGGTATTTTTATGCACTGGAGTATTACTCAGCTATAAAAAAAAAAAAGACAAACATGAAGCCTTGATAGGTAAGTGGATGCAACTAGAGGCTATACTTAAAAGTGACATAAATCAAATGCACCTGTGTAAATATTGTATTGTCTCCCTACTGTAAGAACTTGAAAGAAGAAATAAAACCTGAAAAGTATAACAGTTGTGGCAAAATGGAAAAAAAAAATGGAATTTAAGGATTAAACAATGAAGATGAGGGAAAGGAGACAAGATAGGAAAAAAAAGCCAAGGGGAAATATGCAAATATATGTACAAGATGGCCGAGGTGATTGTACTAAAAATTCCCAACAGCTTTTGAAAATAGTTAATGTGTAGAACTTTCGCCTTTACTGCTTCTGTATGCTGATGCCTGCCAGCTAAGCAACTACATCAAGGACATCAAGGTGTAATACAAAAACCATGCTCGAATGCTTGTTGTCTTGGTCTTCCAAATGTGTACTGTTTCTAATGACATATCAAGGGCCGGCCAAATAGCTCAGTGGATTAAAACACCTGCAAGCAGGTGCAGGGGCCGCGGGTTTGATCCCCAGACCTGCCATGCCAGTTCCACCCCTGAGGCACGTTGGCACAGCAGTTGAGGCTGGACCTGGTGGCACGCGCCCCTAATCCAGGCTCTTGGGAGGCTGTAAACAGGCAGATCACTATGAGTTTCATCTAATAGAGAGTTCCTGAACACTCTGTATCCTTCCCTAATGTCATATCAATTACTATACTCTCTTTAAAGTACATTTTTAAATGATAAAAAATTATTTTAAATCTTTTAGATTCCTAGTCTAAACTATGAGCTCTTTAGAATCTAAACATTTTCTTATTATATATAATTTCAAATGTTTCTTAACTCTATTTCTGTTGAGAATAAGACTATTGTCTATAAACTATCTGTTCTTTTAACATTTGGAAACAGATTAAAGGACAGTGATTCAGTATGAGGTAGAAAGAGTAGGCCAGTCTGTTTTGGATATTATTAGAATTGCAATGATAATTTATTTAAAAAATACAACAGTTTCTTTCTTTCTTTCTTTCTTTCGTTCTTTCCAGGGTCTCATTACTGACTCATAGCGATCCTCCTGCTTCTACTTCCTAAGTGCTGGGATTACAGGTGCGCGTTACCACGCCTAGACTCCATCGCTGGCTGAGTGTGCTCCAGAGCAGGCCTGACGCAGCTGGGGGGGCCAGGAACCAAACCCTGGCCCCTTTGCTTCCCTAAGCAAGTGCTTAATCCACTGAGCTACACCATGGGCCCTTGTCTATGCACTGTTCTTAAGGAAGGTTTGTTGTATGGAGAATAAAGACTTTGGATCTCGGATTTTGAGTCCCTGTGTTGGCATTTTATTATTATCATAATTATTGAGAGTAACACATATAACATAAAAGTTACTTAATTTCTTAACTACATTGACTTTTGTAAGTAAAGAGCAGAGCTGAGGCTTGTGAAAGCCATCCCTTTCAACTTGAATGGCTACAGACTTGAGAAAAGGCAGGTCCTCTGACTGGAAAGATCAACTCAAAAACTTAAGTAAGAGTGTGCAAATTTCCTATATTCATAGTAAATCAGAATACACCTAGTGCTGAAACAGTCAGCTTTAACAGAAAAGGAATAAAATTATGTTCTACTAGTGAGAATTAGAAGATGACTCAGAGGAAACAGCGAAATCTTGAAGTTAGTGCATCTCTGGAAGTGCTCAGCACCTGATTTCTCCTCCATGGAAGGTTCTAAAAAAAAGAAGGTCAATATATATTCCACATAAGTTTGCCAGGGGGTGAGTGTAGTCAGAGAAGATGGAATCATCTTTATCTTTTAATGTGGAGACTGTGATAATGTACCCATTCAAAATGGTCTACATCTGATCAAAGGATGCTGCTCCAGTGATCTCATGTGTAAAAATCACCTCAAAACACAGCATCTCGACATAAAGCAACTGATCTACCTCAGTCCTTGTTGGAATTCAGGAGGAGATCAGCAATTCCAGTAAAGAATCTCAACAACACTTTTGGAACATTGGTCACACACCTACCTTTCAGACAACAGGAAGGGTGAAGGGTAGAAAGGTAAAGGACATACATTTTCCAGTGGAGGTATTTCTTTGTCTAAACAATTTTTTTTTGAGTTCATATATAATTTCAATTTTTGTCTGACTGGCCTAGGCTTACCTGTGTAACTGTTACCATCTCCAAGATATTAGAACATGTAATCAAGTAAGATCAGCATCCTCTTACTAAAGGTAAAAGACCAAATAAATTGTGATAGACAACAGTGTTTGCTTTGTTATACAAAACATAGTGAATTACCTTGAAATAATGACCAATCTCTTAAATATGGGGTAGAGGCAATGATGACTTAGACTAGAATGTTAGCAGAGAAAATATATCGAGATGGATAGATCTGAGTGACATTAATATTAGGAAGCAAAGGTAACTAGACCTGGTGATGACCTGAAAGAAAGAATGTTTCAAAGATAATTTCCAGAATTCAGATTAAATGTGTGACAGACAGGAGTGATATCATTTACTGAAATAATAAGAAAAGGACTTTTGTTTGGAATACAATTATAAGTTTAAGTTTAAAGTGTTCTTAAGGCTCCGAAAATAAATTTTAGTAGGTAGTTGAGTATTTAGATCTGAATTCAGATCTGAAGTGGTAAGTATATATTTGAGTATCAGAATACTAAAATGTGATAGAAGGTCTTATATATGATGAGCTACTGAAGTGATCTAAATTTTAAATGATGAGGAGGAGACTGAAAAAGTACAGTGGACTGAAAAAGTGTTTATAAAGTAAGGCAAGGAATAGGATATTAAAGTGGCAAATAATCCAAGGTAGAAAACATTCTATGAAGGAGGGAGAAGGAAGACTAAAGTATTTGCACAGGGACTTTGGCTATGGAGACTGGCAGCATTGCAGAGGCAAAGGCTAAGGTAGGGTGGGATGAAAAATGGGGAGGAACCATGACAGTTTACTTGTGAGAAGTTCGTGTAGCTAAGAAAAAAGAGCAATATGATAGCAACTAAAGGCTAGGGTGGGGTCTGGGGCTCTCTTTTCAAGAATCAAAATTAATTAGATATTAAGAAATTTATGTTCTTTTTATTTTTCTGTAATTTACTGACTTTGTTTTGTGTGTCATTTGCTAAACACTTTGATATTTATATGAGTGTGGGTTTTAATTTACATTTAAGCCACCATCAATATTCGGATTGGGACTGCGCTATCTAGGAGTGTTTAGTTTTAATAAAGCTTCTAATAATAAAGCTTCTAATAAGGATCCAGATGCCAGTGTTAACGTAATGGATATAAGCAATGGCTTTTCATTGGTGGAAGTGAAAATCCAGATAGAGATAGATTAGAAACATTACAGAGGCATTCCTGTCATTGCATAGACAAATTGTAGAAAGCCACATAACCTCCGGGACTGCACCCTTCAGATTTACATCTGCCCCTTAGTTCTCAAATACTCCCCATGTGCAGTTGTTGACCAAGCGGAGCCCTCCTGACTCAGTCACTGTCCAAAAGCACTCACCACTCAATTCCATCGCTTTGGGGTTGAAACTCTAATGCATACATTTTAGAGAAATATATACTTTCAAATCATGGTGGACACTATCTATATCTTCCTGAAATAGGTCGCCTGCGACCCAATCAGAGAGTGCCACTTTTGAGGCATTTAGAGACTACTCTGTCTTGGTTACTTTTCTCTCCTTGCTGAGATCGAATATCCCACACTCAAAATTAAGGGAGGAAAGGTTCATTTAGCTCACAGTCTGTTGAGGGTTCACTATGTAAATAACTGGGTCCAAGGCAGGGTGGCACGGACAACACTTCGAGGTGTCAGAAGACAGAAAAAGCAGCTAGAGAGGAGGTCACCACCTACAAGGATGGGCATGTGTTGAGTGTATGAAGCACTCACACCATCTCTGCGCCTTCCTCTTGAAAAGACTGAGGATATTTCCAAAGTGAGCATCTGGACCTTGCTGAGTCACTTCGTTAAACTTCTGAATTTCTGTAGTGTTCATAGTGTATCAACCATTGCAACTTTTGACAAAAAGATTGAAAAGATTGCAAAAAATGGCTAGGAAGAAACCTAGGAAACAGGGTCAAGGGTATCAGGGACTTTGTTTTTCACTGTGTATCTTTTATACATGTATAAATTCCTTTTTATTATTATTATGGATGGCTCAGCCTGCACTGAGTGTGGGGATGCTGCAGCATGTAGTTCTGGGGATCAAACCACTGTCCCTGTGGTTGCCTGAGCTTGCTTAAGTAAGTGCTTTAGACCACTGAGCCATCTTTCCTTTCCACATCTATAAATTCTTAAATGTAGTAACCATTCTGAAAGCAGCACAAGAGAATATACGACATTTACTGCAGGTAAAGCTAGCTAATGTAAGATATTTACCGGCATCAACAACAACAAAAAATAGAGTAGAAAATAAAAAATGACGTACAAAGAAGCAAAATGCAACCCCAAACATCCAGCCCAATTAGGACAAGTCAGAGCACAAAGAGAGGAAACCAGAAAACAATCACTGGAACTTTCTGAAATGAGAGCTACAGAAGTGAAAAAGCAAATAGAAGGAACTATAGAAAAGTGATCTCCAGTGTGCAAAAAGAAAAGGCAATCAGAAGGAAAGCTGTTAAGGCAGACACACATTAAAACGATAAAGGAGCCCTAGAAAACAGTAGAAACCATGTACGCTCAACATAGAGAACAAATGAAATCAGTGAAATGGATCCAATCAGAAACAGTGGAGATTAAAAGCTCCACTGAAAGTATATGGAACAGACTGAATGAAGGCAAGGATAGAGTATCAGACCTATAAGACAAGACTGCCACTATTGACCAGGAAAAGAAAGATAGCTTAAAAATAGAAAGACACCAGGAAAAATCAACCCAACAGATATAAATTTAAGTAAAGAAGAGCAATATAATATTGATTTGAGTAAGTGAGAAGCCAACAAAAACCTCTTCATAGAAATAATGGCAGAAAACTTCCCAAACATGGATAAAGAATTTAACAAACAATTCACACAGAACTCCAAGTAGCCATGACAGAAACAAGTCTACACCAAGGCATGTAATTGTCAGGATTCCTGACAGCATAGGCACAAAATATTAAAAACAGCAGAAAAACAAACAAATCAGCTATGAAGGAAAGCCCATTAGAATCACAACAGACATCTCAACACAAACCCTCAAATTAAGGAAAACGTTGAATGAGATATTTGAAGCCATAAAACAAAACAATACCATGAAAAATTCTCTTAAAGTCAATGGATAAATAAGATATTTCTATGACAAGAAAAAGTGAAGATCTGTAGCTGGTAGTCTGAGCGACAATTTTGACAATAACAAAATGTAATTTAGCATCGAATGTTAATATGCCATTTTTGCTCTGAAATTCTGCACCATTTGTGCTTGTATCGCTTTGTTTCTATCTTTGTGTTTATTTGTTCTAGTTTTTGGTTTTTTTTTTTCTCTTTAAAAAAAAGAGCAAATGAAGAAACGCTTGCCCACCAAACCAGCTCTTTAGAACGTTTTGAAGAATACATTAAAAAGAGATAACAAGGACCACAAGCACAAGAACACCAGTAGAAAGAAATTGTCATTCAGGGCAAACAAACAGAGGAGAAAGACAAAAACGCAACAGGAAAATAACACAAATAGATAAACCAATGCAACTTTTTAAATGTGTTGTTAGATTGATATCTAAATATTTTATTGTATATGATGCTATTGTGAAAATGGTTGTTTCTCTAATTTCCCCCTCCATAACGTTTCACCTTTGTGTGTATACAAGAATGTTACTGATCTGTCTGTCTGTCTGTCTGTCTGTCTGTCTGTCTGTCTGTCTATCTATTTATTTATGGATGAGGCCTGGCGTTGTGCTCACTTTTGTAATTCCTGAGCTAGCTTCAACCTCACAATGATACTCCTGTCTCAACCTCTTGTCACTGATTTTAAAGTGTTAACTTTGAATCCAGCTATGTGACTAAAGTTGGTTGTTAGATCAAAAGTCTTTGGTTGAGTTTTGGGGAACTTCTACATAGAGAATCATGTCATCCATAAATAATAATAATTTAATTTTTTCCTTTCCTGTCTTTATTTAAATTTTTCTTTTCTCTAATTTTTCTGGTTAATATAGTGGATATCCTTATATTGTTCCTGATTTTAGAGTGGAAGTTTTTAGTTTTAGGCTATTTAGTATGATGTTGGCTCTTGGTTTGTCATAGATAGTTTAGATAAAAACTATGTATTCCAATTTTCTTAGTGCTTTTATTATGAATGGATGTTGAAATTTGTCAAATGTTTTTGCTAAATTTATTGAGATGATCATGTGATGTGATGTTTGGCTCTGTCGATATAGTCATTATACTTATTGATTTGCATATGTTGAGCCACTGATGCATCCCTGGGATGAATCTTACTTCGTCCTGGTGTATAATTTTCCTGATAATTTTCTGAATTCTCTTTGCTAGTGTTTAATGTAGGATTATGGCATCTGTTTTCATTAGGGAGATTAGCCTGTAGCTCTCTTTTATGGTTGGAGTTTTGTCTGATTTAGAATCAAGATAATATTTCCAACAATGACTTTATGAGTATTGCTTCCATTCAAATTTCATTAAAGAGCTTGAAGAGTAGTGGCATTTGGTCTGCATTAATTTCCTTGACTGATATTGGGTAATTGATAATTTTTACATTTTCTTGATTAAACTTTGGTAATGTATATATCTAGAAATATGCCCATTTCTTGTTTTTTCTAGTTTAGTAAAGGTTCTTCAAATAGGTATTGATGTTATTTTGTGTTTCCACAGGTTGTATTGCAATTTCACCATTTTCATTTCTAACCTCATAGAGTTGAATCTTTTCTTTGTATGAATTCTATAAGTTTGTCTCAGAGTTTATCAGTTTTATTTACTCTTTTAAATAATTTTTTTAATTTTAATTTTATTAATTTTTTTTTTTTTTGTATTTTTAGGGAAAGGTCTGCAGGGTGTTCAAGGTCTCACTATTAGATCAGATTCATAGTGATCCAACTGTTTACAGTCTCCCAAGAGCTGGAATTACAGGTGCACACAACCACTCCCAGTCTCAGTTGCCATCTCAGTGCACCCCAGAGGCTTGGGGATCGAACTCTTGGTCCCTGAGCCTGCTTGGAGGCACTTTAATTTGCTGAGCTATTTGGCTGGCCCTTAATTTTTATTAATTTTAATGAATCATTAATAATGAGGCAGTTTCAAAACAAGTTAGTAGGACAATTATAATAATTAATACATTGCATGTTACTGTCTTCATAGCAGTTGTTTAGAGTTCAAGCTGCAGACATATCTATTGACTGGTTTTTTTCACAGCATTTTTATTGGTACAATTTATTTATTTATTAATTTTCTAAACTTTAGTTTTTAAATTCGTTTTAATGAGGAAAAAGAGCAATGAAACGGTTTCAAAACAAGTTAGTAGGGGGCCTGGCAGGATGGCTCAGTGGTCTAAAGCGCCTGCTTGGGAAAGTTTGGGCAGCTTCAGGGACCACGGTTCGATCCCCGGCACCACATGCTGTGCCAGCCCTGCCCTTAGGGTGGGCTGAGCCGGCCATAAAAATGAGTCAATAAATAAACAGAGGTTCTGAAACAAGAAAAAAATAAAAAATAAAATAATTCTTAAAAAAAAAAAAAAACAAGTTAGTAGGATGGCTACAATAACTAATACCATACATATTATTGTCTTCATAATAGTTATTCAGAGGACAAGGTGCAGACCTGATATCTTTTTAAAATAATATTAGTATAAACTTTTATTGTCAATGAACTAAGACAAAGTAGCTGTATATCTATCCTAACTCATATATATGTATATATATTTATTTATTTATTTATTTATTTTCTTTTTCTTTTTAAAGTTTCTAATATGAGGAGGAAATGTACTATGTTGTATAAGTAAATTGTAAGCCAGAGGCACCGTATGAGTCATAAAACAAAAAGTATAATTAAACAATACTGATGTTTTTGTCTCAATCCCATTCATTTCTGCCCATATGTTTATAGTGTCTCCCATCATATGAGCTTTGGGCTTCACTTGTTCTTAGTTTTCTAAAAGTCTGAGATTCAATATTAGATTAATTATTTGAGCTTTTTCTATTCTCCTGATATAAGAATTCACTGCTGTAAAATGTCCTCTTAGTACTACTTTTATGACATCTGATAAGCTTGAACATGTCGTATCTACATTATCATTAATTACAGACCATTTAATTTCCTATTTAATTTCATTTGTGACCTCTTGACTATTCAATATGGTATTATTTAATTTCCATGTGTTTGTCAAGTTTTTGTGTTTTCTTTTGTCATTGATTTCTAATTTCACTTCACTACAGTCTGATAATATGCATGAGATTATTTTAGTTGCTTTGCATTTATTTAAGCATGTTTTATGGGCTAATATGTGATTAATTCTGGAGAACATTCCATGCATATCTTAGAAGGTTGTGTATTCTGGAATACTCTGTAGACCTCTACTAAATCTTATTTGTTCATAGGTTTATTTTAGTACTGATATTTGTTGGTTGACTTTTTGTCCAATTGATCTATCTATTTGTGACAGTGGCATATTATGGTCCTTCAGTGCAATTGTTTATTGGATTTTTCCTGTCCTTGAATATTTATTTTACATTATTAGATACATATATATTTATGACTTATCTCTTCATTTTGGAGTCTTCCCTTAACAAATATGTAGTGAACTTCTTTTTCTCTTCTGATCATTCTTGATTTGAAGTTCAAATTTTCTATAAATAGAATAGTCTCACCTAATTTTTCCAACATTTCTGTATAATGGAATGTTATTTTCTATCCTTTGAATTTCAGTCTATATATTTCTCTTTGAGTTAATTGTGTTTCTTGTATGCAGCACAATGTTGGATCTTGTTTCTTAATTCATCTGCCAGTTTTTTCATTTTTATTTATGATTCGAGACCATTTACAATCATATTTGTAACTGAAATATATAATAAATTTCTATATATTATGCTTATCATTGTCATATTATTTTCCTACCATTGTTTTGCTCTGTGTCTCCGTTGTTTAATTGCCTGCCCTCCCCAGTGGCATCCTGTATTGGTGTTTTTGGAATTGTTGTCTTTGCTTTGCTATTGCTTTCCAAAATGTTCTTCAGGGCCAGTAAGATAGCTCAGTGAACTAACTTGCCTGCTTACTCAAGCTTAGGCAAATGCAGGAACTGCGTTTCAAATCCTGGCACCACTTGCCAAGCCAGTCCCACCCCCGGGTGGGCTGAGCTGGCTATGGTCTGAGCATAGTGGCACACACCTGTAATCTCAGTACCAGGTAGGATGAAAGCAGTGGGATAATCATGAGCCTGAGCTATGTAGTGAGACCCTATAACAACCAAATATGATTTAAAAAACTAAAATGTCCTTCAAACATTTTGTAGAACTAGTCTGGTGGTCATGAATTTCTTCAGTTGTTTGTTATGGAAGTATGTTATTTTTCCATTGATTTTGAGATGCAGCTTTGCATGCTATATCAATCACAGTCGAATTCTGTTTTTCTTTCATGTCTTGAAATACTTCACTCCGAGCTTTCCTTGATTTGAGGGTTTCTGTTGAGGTATGTGCTGTGATTCTGATAAGATTTTCTTTATAGGTGATTTGTTTTTTCTCTAACAGAATGTTTTTGGTATTCCATTCTTGTGCTTACTTTCCAGAATCTTCTTTATTATTTTCCTTGGTGTGTATTGGTCCTGGTTAATTGGCATTTACATGCCTTAGTGTATATTATATGCTTGTGTGTATATTATATCGATCATTACTAATTGGGATTCTACATGCCTCACTTATGTGTATGTTAATATTTTTGTTTGTTTGGCAAGATTTCTGACATCTGTGAACAGACTTTCTATGGCATTTATCATTATGCTGGCTCCCTCATTGACTCCAGTCAGTCTCATGTTCTTCTTTGCGTCATCTTGCAGCAGCTGGATTGCTGTTTTATGGTCCCGTGGTATTTTAAAGATATCTTTCATGTTCAATAACTATAATCCTGTCTTCTAGATTTAATACTTGTTTCTCTCCTTCTTTAAGATAGTTACATATTTTCAATGGAATTTTTAATATCCTGGATATCTGTTCGAATCTGTTTCATAGATTCCATTTCTTTCCTATGTTAAGCATTCATGATTTCCATCATTTTTATAAATTCCTCTTTTATTTTTAATCTATGTCTACTCTAGATTTATTAAGCAAGTCCTTCATTTTTATTGTTATTTGTTTTTATAACCTGAAATTAGTTTTTATATGCTCTCAATCATCTGTATTTTTTATTTTTCTACTATTATTTAGGATATTCAGGTGGTCATTTCCAAGTTCTTGCATCTGCTTGTGTCCTGGTCTTGACCTGGATAGGCTGGAACTCTGGGTTTGCATTTTGCTTATGTGACTTGTCTTTTTAAATGTTTTTAAACCTTATTCAGTTTTCTATATTGATGCTTGTTAATTTCTTATGAGGCTATGCTTAATCACTATTACTGAAGTTTCTTTAGAAATTATCTAGCAAATGTCTGCTCTTTAATAAATGTCTATTCCTCAGAGATGGCTTATATGTGTAAGTAGTTCTTAGTTTTTGTTTTGGTACTGGTCTGTGTTGTTGACTTTGATCACAACCATAGTGTTGTCATACAAGGGAGAACAACTGATATGACATCCCCGCTATGGTACTGTTATCAATAGCAATGGCATAGGCAGCCTAGAAACTGGCATACTTTGGTAACTATTAATTTGGTACCTTTAACCATAGCAGCAAGATCTACAAAATACAACAAAAATAAAATATAAATTATGAACTTGTATGCAAAGAGCTTCCCTCGGTAGAGTGACTTTATACTGTGATGGGGAAATTTAAAAAGGATATGGGACAAAACAGAGATAAATGAAGGGAAACATGATGGAGGATAAAGGATGATCATGAAAGCCTTGATTAACTGGAGAAGAAGGTAAGGAGATAAAGAGTGAAGGAGAAAGCAAAAAATTATCAAAGTGAATCAGAAAGGCTAGAGACAATGTTTACACATATGAAAATAGCATAAAATCACCTGGTCAAGCAATGGCTGTGACTCATCTCGATGGCTGACACAGACAACAGTTATACAAAGCACTGTACATGGCTCCAAAGTTAATCCTGAGAGGATTTGACCTTGGAAGATACAAAAAATGAATGTTTTATTATACAGGTCTTGCTTTAACTTGCCCTTGATCACCCAGCGGAAAAGCTTAATTATGAGGCATAAAACGCAGAGCTATATTAGTATGAGGAGCTGTAAGAGGCTTACATCAAAACCGCCAACATTGCCAGTTTCACCGGTAACCCAATGCAATTATGGAACACCGGACACCGGACTATGTGCACAACTACTTCCTCTCAGTTCAAAGAGAAGAAATTTTTCTTTTTTTCTTTCCTCACCAATATCAATCAGAAAATTTATCATATCTACACCCTGTGCTCTGTATAACTACTATGAGGACCACAATATGCACTGTGTCAATTATTGCGAATGTACTACTAATGTGTTTTGAAACTATCATATTGTTATTTCTTATTAAAAGTAATGAAAAAGAAAGAAAAAAGAATACAAGAACATAAAAAATCAAAAGAGATGGTTGAGAAAGGTAAGAAAAACCTTCCTGAGTAGAACAAAAGAAAAACAAAGTTAAAACCTAAGCAACTTTAGATAGAAAAATCAAAATGAAATAGAGAAAAGAATAAAATTCCTTTTGAAAGGATCAATTAATGCTTCAAGTTTATTTCTTTTAATCCTTTTTTGTTTTTAATTTCTAATAACTTTTTGTTATTTTGTTTTGTTATTTAACCAATTTTTCAGGTTTATATCTGGTAACCTAAACAACTATTGTGAAGATAATATCACACAGTATAAAAAATTGATTAATTCCTCTCACCTTATTTAAAGAAATTTTGTATAGTTTCTAATGCTTTTCTTCTATTTTGTATTTTTTTTTAAATCCTTTGGTGTCTAGAGTTCTGTGACACTGTCCAAGTCAGAGTCCAAATGTTGGGCAACCGTGCCAACTCTGCAGTAGGATTAGTACCGGTATGGGGCTTATCTTGGCCTCCGGATGTGGGGGCTGGGCTGGAGTCTTCAGCCAGTAACTTTCTGTGTGTCCCTCAACTGTCCGCCCACTCCTTTCCCTGTTCGTCTCTGCACTGCTCTCCCAGCTGTTGTGGCACCCGCAGACACAGCCAGCTCAGGGCTGCTCCCAATCCACTGTACAGCGGGCTCCTCCTGCTCATTGGTCCTCCTCTGTTCCACTTCACTGGCACATCTGTCTCTATCCTGCTACTTGTGGCAGTGTTGGGAGGGGTGCTGATGCTGCCCCAGATAGAGCTGCAGGCCGCTCAGTCTCTCCTGAATCTTCTCTCCAGCAGGTTGAGTATCAACCTCGCAGGGCTGGGTAAATCCTGTGGTCACATCCCCCTATCAAGCCACAAGTCACAGGCAGGAAGGGTGACACTGCCTCTGCTGTGCTTCTTCACCCTGCTGTCACTAGGGGTTCCAGTTAGACACTAGTGCCCAGAATAGAAAAAAAAAAAAAAAAAAAAAAGCTGGCAACCTGTTTGGGGGGAACAGTTTTCTGGTCTCTTGCTTCTGTTTGTGCCAGAAGTTTGCTGCCTCTCTGTATCATCTTCGCTGAAGGCAAAAGAGGCAAAGGGCCTTATATTCAAAATGTATCCTGAGTGGTTGGAGTTAGTCACACTTTTGCAGTCCATCAGTTTCTGGGCTACTTACCATATGGTGATTTTTTGCTTGCTATGCCCACAGCAGTGCAACTGGTAGCTCTGTGGCCTGGATCACTGTTTTATAAGGTCTTACATCTTTGTTTTGTTTGACCTACAAGTTTCTTATTTCAGACTGACTTTGGCATTAAGTTGTGTGTCCCTGCCTGTGTTCCAGTCGCATGTGTCTTTAGCTGATTTTCTCTGAGTAGCTCCAAGGTGCCTCCTCTTCTATTCTGTCATGTTCATCCTCTAGAAGAGGATTGTAAATGGAGTGCCATGATAGAAACAAAGCTGTGTGTTATGATCCTGGACACTAAGCCCACAGGAAGAAAATCTGTGTTACCTGTAACACACCTAAGAAAAGGAGAGTCATGTCATGAAGAAGGCTTGGACTCAGCTGCCATTTCTAGAGAACGTTCACTTGCTGTATGAGGAGGAGGCCTTGTTGATTAAAGCTAACCACACATTTGCATCACAGGTTTGAGGTTCTTTAGTAAGCTTAGCTAGATGTTTATGCTCAAGGTGTTAAGTAGATCTCTTTCTATTGTAAATCCCAGATAAAACAGAAAAGAATAGATTCTATGCAAAAATGTCCTACATTTGCTCACAGAACTGGTTTCCAAGGAGTAACTGTCCTCCATAAGTCATCCTTATCTGTGTTGTAAAGAAAGTAGTAGAAGAAAGCTTGGAGTTTGCAGCCTTGAGTGAGGATGATTCCAGATGAGAGAACTTTAAAAATTCAAAAAGATTCCTAGGGCAGTCAGCCAGGGGATACACGATCCCACAATAGAATTAGTGCTCGATTGGAAGAGACTGGCCTCTTTCAATAGCCTAATCAAGAAAAGCATTGGCATAGTTATGATCATGTAAACACTGCATATTGATATAAATAAAACTTGTGATCCCATTCTATTGGAAGATAGGGGGAGGAAGTGCATGCCGGAATGTGGTAGTGGCAGTGGTAGTGGCAGTGGTAGTGCTAGTGGTAGTGGTAGTGGTAGTGATAGATTAACTAAAGCCTCATATTCCTTATTGCAAATTTAGTGGCTTAACTTTAAAAATCAGGGAAAGCTTATATCAACAGGCTACTTAAAACTATATCACTGCATGAAACAGGAGAATCCTAAAATGTTGAAAGCATTTTTTTCTCATTTTTTTTGTTCATTGTAATGAGAAAAAAAGATAAAATACCAATGAAATAGTTTCAAAACAGGCTGGTAGGACAGTTACAATAATTAATATCTTGCATATTGTTGCCTTCATAATAATTATTCAAAGAATAAGATATAGACATGATATCTTGTCTAATATAATATTAGTACAAACCTTTCAGAGAAAAAATTTAACCATAAAGTCAAATACTCTAAAATAATGACTGAAAATAAGTTAAATGATCTTCCAATGCATAGAAATTTGAACCTAGTAACAAAGTAGAGTTAAAAAAGTAAAACAGAACTTTGAAAGATAGATTCACTAATGAATTACAGGCAATCTTTAAAAATTACATATGACAACCTTTTGCAAATGTGAATAAGAACAAATGATACAATTAGGAAAATAGTAGGAGCTCATAAAAACTAAAATCAATTAGGAATTACAATTAGGAAAAGAGTAGGAGTTCATAAAAACTAAGAAAAGTGAATAAATGTTAGACTTTACAACTTTTATGTAGTATCTTTTTTTGTAGTATATGAAACAAATAACTTAATGGAGCATGGAGATTATACAAAACAAGTAAGAAAAATCTGCAAATAAGGCTGACAGAAAAATTAAAGTCTGGGGACACCTACTCAGGAACCCCTCCTGTCTCTCTCTTGGACAGGAGCTTTCTTTCCCTCAATAAATATGTTCTGTTCATTAAAAAAATTAAAGTCGGTCAAGTTCTAGGACTAAAAATGGTATAGGAAGATAGAGTGCTTGCTTAGCATGCAAAAGGTCCTAGATTTGATCCCTATCACCACCAAAAGAAAGAAACAGAAGCAGGAGCAGGAGCAGGAGCAGAAGCAGAAGAGGAAGAAGAAGAAGAAGAAGAAGAAGAAGAAGAAGAAGAAGAAGAAGAAGAAGAAGAAGAAGAAGAAGAAGAAGAAGAAGAAGAAGAAGAAGAAGAGGAAGAAAGAAGAAGTGGAAGATGAGGAAGAAGGAGAAGAGGAGGAGAAGAAGAAAGGAGGAGGAAAGGAAGAGGAAGGAGAAGAGGAAGAACAAAAAGATTAACACATTAATATACTGCTCAAAAATATAGAATTAATTTTTAATGTTCTATTTTAATGGTGTATTTATTTATTTTTTTATTTATTTTTTTTCCAATTCTTTTATTGTTTAAATTTAACAATGGTTATATTACATATTTTCATCATCGGATCAGTTTAGATTAATACATATAGGTATATAAGATTGATCAAACAACTAAACATTAACCTTTCTAAATCCACATTACTTTTTTTTTTTTCTTTTCCCCCTTTTTTTCTTTGAAAGTTGACATATTA
>PVJA010006207.1:5221-74548 GCA_004027025.1 Myocastor coypus
TTTTTTTACTTTTTTTTTTTTTTATTTTTTTTTTTTTTTTTTTTTTTTTTTTTTTTTTTTTTTTTTTTTTGGTCTTTTTGAGACAGGGTCTCACTATGCAGTTCAGGGTGGCCTTGAGCTCACTTTTGTAGCCCAGGCTGGTCTTGAACTCACAGTGATCCTCCTGCCTCAGCCTCCCAAGTGCTGGGATTATAGTTGTGTTCCACCATGCCTGGCCTGGTTGAGTATTCTTTATTGAGCTCTATATAACCATGTTCTCATGATATATGAATTTTTATATCTGTTGATAGACAGAGAAACTAAAGTTTAGAGAGAATTAATATGCTAAAGTTTGCACAGTTAATTAGTGTCTCAGCTGGAACACAGTTCAGACCTGACTCACTTTAATGCAGTAACCAGAACTCTCACCACTCTCTATGTTGCTGGAAGTTTGAACTATTGATAGAGAGCACCTATTAATTACATGTGCATGAGAATAGACAGGAACATTAGGCAGGTGGGACTATAAAACTGCTTCTTTTTCAGTAGATTCAATTGGTTTAAATTAGTCTCCCACTATTGGCTTGGATTAGTTGTGCATGCACTGATACAAGGTAATAGAAAGCTCAAGGAACTGGGAGTTACAAATGGAAGTGCAGGGTCTCCATCAAACCAGTACAGAAGGGAATGCAGCTATTGTTTTTTAGTAGGCCAAATAGTTTTCTCTTGTTTCCTAGAAGGCACTTGGAGGAGACAAGCTGATCACTCCCTCTGGGGCATTAACCGGAACCAAATTTGTGAAGTGAAGCTTAAATTGATTATTTTATTCCAAGGTTCTAAAAACAGAAGGTGAACAGTAGTGGGAATAGAGATATATGCTCTAATTAATCAAAGAGTGCACACTGCAATAGTGTGATGCTTCACTGTAGTTCTTACTGTGTGGCATAATATTGTAAGTATCATTGCAGGTAAATGCCTACTTTTGATAATGTGGGTTTTTGGAAGAAATTCTTTTTTACTGTAATGATTATTTTCAGGACCAGTGCATCCATTTCTTTCTTTCTTTTTTTTTTACTTTTAATAAGAAATAACATCATGACAGTATCAAAATACTTTAGTAATACATTTGCAATAGTTGATACAATGCATATTGTTGTACTTGTAGTAATTATACACAGCACAGGGTGTAGACATGGTAAATTTTCTAATTGTTATTGGTACAAAAATTTCTCCTCTTTGAACTAAGAGAAAGTAGTTGTATACATAGTCCAGTGTTCCATAATTGCAGTGGGTTACTGGTGAAACTGGCAATGTTGGAAACTGTTGATTTAAGCCTTTTACAGCTCAGCATACTAATCTAATGTTGGGAGCTGCAGGAAGCCAGGAAATCTACCAAGTATGTGTAGGTGGGACTGGGCCTACGAAAATCTCTGCTGTGATAAGCAGATCATGGAGACACAAAACAAAGTGATCAACAAACGTATAGTGTGCCTAAAGAGAGTCACCTAGAGAAACGTAATCTCTCAGGCTCTCAGAGAAAACAAAATTGGTCAAACAATGGCCATGATTTATCCAGATGGCTGACATTGACATAAGAACTACAAGGTGCTACACATGGTTCTAAAGATAAATCCTGAGATTGGGCTGACCTTGTCAGATAACAAAAATTGCATTCATATTTATATAGGTCTTGCTTTAACTTGGTCTTAACCATTCAGCAGAAAAGTATATATGAGGTATAAAAGTAATGTCATACTAATATGCTAAGCTGTAAAAGGCTCAAGTGAACTACAGTTGACAATTATCAGATATGCTAAAAATATACTACTATGGTGGACTGTTGGACTATATAGGGTTGGTTACATTAAATTCAAGTACCCACAATCATTGGATTGACATCAAATATAAAAAGGTCCTTTAAAGATGTCTCCAAATATAGCTTGTCCAACTGCAATGAAAAATTCATCTTTGACAAAACAATATAGAAAAGGGGGATATGTTGGGAGCTACAGGAAGCCAGGAAATCTATCAAGTGTGTGTAGGTGGGACTGGGCCTCCCTTCCTAGAGAAGAAAGCTACTCCAGTGCTGAGAAAAACATCACATTGAGAAAAACATCCTGTCTGGTTCAGGCCAGCTATTGGTTGCTGGGTAGCCTTGTGTTATGGGCTGCAAACTTTGTATGAGTATAAATAAAGGATCATTTGTGTGTGCATTGAGTTAGTCTAACCCATCAGGCAAACTGACGACCACCTAGCCCAACTTTTCGTCTTGCCTATTTTTCTGATTCCTATCGCCACATCTCCCCGGGATTGAACCAGTTCACAGTAAGATCAATGGATCCCTACAATCTAACTTTATGTCCTGTACTTCATAGTTAAGCTTTTCTGCTGGGTGGTTAAGGGCAAGTTAAAGCAAGACCTGTATAACAAAACATGTAACTTTTGTATCTTCCAAGGTCAGTCAGATCCCCTCAGGATTTACTTTGGAACCATGTACAATGCTTTGTACAACTGTTGACAGTGTCGGCCACCTGGATGAGTCACTGCCATTGCTTGACCAATTTGCTCTCTGTGAAAGCATGAGAGAATGTTTTCTCTCTAGGTGACCCTGTTAGGCACACTATACACCTTCAATCCCTTTTCTCTGTGGCCCCATAATCTCAGTGCATCCATTTCTGCTGGCTTAGATTAGTGATTCCTCAGTAACATAAGCACATGACCTACAATTAGTTTGTACATTGTAAATGATAACACAGCTGCTCTATCTGTGGATGTAGATAATTTTAGTGAGGTGAGGTATACACTCACCCATAAACTACTGGTCTGCGTGCATTACGTGTCTTATGGTCATTTTGTAATTTAAAAATATCATTTGAGAAGTAAAAAAAGGATAAAAGAGGATTAACTATCTTGTATGATCCTTGAATATAATTTTCCCAAGGAAAAGAAAAAGAAATTGAAGTGCCCCTTGGTGCCTTGTGGCTTTATTTCTTTTTCTATTTAATGGAAAAAAAAAGGAAAACAAAAATTCATAACAAAATCATAATATAGTCAATATATTGAATGTTGTTATTTTTGAAGTGATTGCTCAGGGAACAAGTTTCGGACATCAAAAATTTTCTAATATCAGCATGTACCTTCCTTTTTAATGAACTAAGAGATGCTAATAGTACAACTGGCTTGCATTTTTTCTTTTTCTGCTACTGTCCTTTCCCCTTTTACCCATCCACCTCCTGTTTCTTTGTGAAAAATTCTTCTCATTTCACAGTATCTTTTGTACAATTTAGAGCTTGTTTACTCTTTCAATTTCTCGTGCAATGGAGAAAATATGTTGTTTACACATGGGAACCTTGTGTTTTTCTTGTCAACCAGTACATTATAAATTTAATGAAATTACTCAGGTACCTATAAAGCAAAATAAAAGTTTAGTGTACTTTCAAGTGAATTGTTCAGTCTGACTAGTGGCATGTATAATATTTAATTTAATTTTATTTCTGCTTACATAGTCATGGACACTCAGGATAAATTAAGGCAATGAATCTGACTGCATTTGCAGAAGAGTAGTTTTGCCTGGGAATATGAAGGATAAATGAATGTGACAGTTCTCAAGGAGAGAAATTTTGTTTATGGTTATTCTATTTTTTGTCAGTGGAACATATATGGCTATTTAATTGAGCTATCACTTGTATGTAAAGCTGATAGCATCTTCCTGGTGCAGAATGAGTGTGTGGGGTACTGTAATGAGTAAGATAGTCTCTTGCTTTCAAAAAAGCTAATAGTCTTTTACTGAAAGATTGAATTATTTATCTTTAGTAAATTGAAATATGTCTTAACTCTGTTAGCTCAGTCAATGAATTAAGGCTCTATGTGATGAAGCAGTTTGTAAGTAAAGGATTACTTTTGTAAAAAGAACAGCTATATCCTGTTTCTTAATGGTGGATTAAGCTACCATTTAAATGTAGCCACTGTTTAAAACAAGTGGCTTAATGATGAAGAGGGAGAAGCAGGCTTGTTGCACTCTCAGTCATCTGGTCTTCACACTAGCAAGATAATTCATTTCCACATGTGAATCTTATATATTTCACTTACCAAATAGGATCTCTAATTGCATACATTTGTCCACAAAAGCCTTGCATTTATAGCTGAATAATGCTACATTGTGTAAAAATACCTTATCTTTTTATTTATTTATTTTTAAAATTTTATTAATTTTAATGAGAAAGAAATAGCAGTGAGACCGTTTCAGAACAGTTCAGTAGGGTAGTTACAATAATTAATACATTGCATACTGTTGTCTTTGTAGTAGCTGTTCAGAGTACAAGATGCAGACATGATATCTTATCTAAACACTATTAGTACAAATCTTTCTTTTCATTGAACTAAGAGAAAATAACTGTATATATAGTTCAATAGTCCATAATAGTAGTGGGTTATCAGCAGAACTGGAAATGTCAGAAGTTGTTGACTTGAGCCTTTTACAGCTCAGCATATCAATATGGCTGTACTTTTTTTTGGGACCAGGGTTCGAACTCACGACCTTGCACTTGCCCAGCAGGCACTTGTGCCTTGGAGCTATCTCCCCAGCCCCCTGGCTTTACTTTTTTTTTTTTTTTTTTTGTCTTTTTGAGACAGGGTCTCGCTATGCAGTTCAGGCTGGCCTTGAGCACACTTTTGAAGCCCAGGCTGGTCTCGAACTCGCACTGATCCTCCTGCCTCAGCCTCCCGAGTGCTGGGATTACAGGTGTGCGCCACCACACCCGGCTGGCTTTACTTTTAATAGCACACGGTTATACTTTTTTTTCTGGTTGGTTAAGACCAAGATAAATCAAGGCCTATATAACAAAAAATGTAACTTTTGCATCTGATAAGATTAATCAAATCCCATCAAGATTTACCCTGAAACCATGCGTAGCATTTTGCAGATCTTTTGTCAGTGTCAGCCATCTGGATGAGTCATGATCATTGCTTTACCAATTTGCTCTCTGTGAAAGCCTGAGGAAATGTTTTCTCTCTAGGTGACTCTCACCTTATATTTTTTCATCCATTCCTCAGCTGATGGGCTTTTGGGTTGTTTCCAGGATTTAGTTATGAAAAATAGCACTGCTATAAACATGGGTGCACACATATTGCTGTGGTATGTTTTCAGTTCTTGTGGAAAATTAACTTGGAGAGGAATAGCTGGTTTGAATGGGACCTCCAGTTCTACTTTTTTGAGGACTCTCCATACCACTTTCCATAATGGTTGTACCAGCTTACATCACTACAACCAATAGTGGGAAAAAGTTCTTTCCCCCTATAGTCTTTCCAGCATTTGTTATTCGTTGAGTTCTTGATGATAGTCATTCTTTCCCGCATAAGGTGATATCTCAGCATTGTTTCAATTTGCATCTCTTGATGATCGATGATGTTGAACATTTTTCATATAATTATTTGCTATATGTATTTCTTCATTTGTAAAGTATATATTCATCTCAGATCTCCATTTTGAATTGGGTCTTTGAGTTTGGGAGGCCTCAGTTTTAAAATTCTTCATATGTACTGGATAGAAGAACAATCCATGGGGCCCGGCAGGATGGCTCAGTGGTCTAAAGCGCCTCTGTGGGAAAGCTTGGGTGGCTTCAGGGACCACGGTCCGATCCCCGGCACCACATGCTGAGCCAGCCCTGCCCTCGTGGTGGGCTGAGCCAGCCATAAAAATGAGTGAATAAGCAAATAAAGGTTCTGAAACAAGAAAAAAAGTAAATAAATTAAAAAAAGAACAATCCATTATAATTTTTTTTCTCAATTTGTGAGCTTTCTTTTACTCTGTTGGTGATTTTTTTTTTTGACATGCAGAAACTTCAAAAAGATGAGATCCTAACTGTTGATTCTTTAAAGTATTTCCCATGCAATTTATTTTTGTTCATAGACCTTTTACCTACCCTTATATCCTTAAGATTTCTGTCTATTCTCTTTTCCAGAAGATTTAGTGTTTCAGTTTCAATATTTAAATCTTTCATCCATTTTGACTGTAGTTTTGTGCATAGTAATGGGTCTATTTTAAGCCTTTCGCATGTGGAAAGGCAGTTTTTCCAGGCTGACTTTCTTCCAGTGAATGTGTTTGGCTCTTTTGTCAAAGATAAGGTGGCTGAATATGTTTGTAGTTGTATCTGTATCTTCTAATCTGTTCCATAGATCCCAGACTATAAGATTTTTGAAGAAGGGAATTATGTTATGTATTTATTTTATCCTGGATCCTAAAATATGCCTAATTAAAACTAATATATATGGCTAACTTAAAAGCTTTAATACATCGAAAGCTGACATAACTAATACCTTTAAGACCGATACTTTATTTTATCTTTTATCCACTTTAATGAGAAAAAAGGTAAAATAGCAATAAATAGTTTCAAAACAGGTTAGTAGAACAGTTACAATAATTAATACATTGCATGTTGTTGTCTTCATAGTAGTTTTTCAGAGGAAAAGATGTAGTCATGGTATCATGTCTAAACAATATTAGTACTAAGCTCTCTTCTCTAAGGCCAGGGAGATAGCTCAGAAGAATACGCGCTTGCCTGGCAAGAGCAAGGTCCTGAGTTCAATGCCTGGTACAGCCAAAAAAAAAAAAAATACACAGAACTCCCCCAAAACCAAAATTCCCTTCTCACTGGACTAAGAAAAAGTAGTTATATCTCTATCTTATCATATATATATATATATATATATATATATATATATACATAATATATATAATATATATATATATAATATATATAATATAATATATATATATATTTCACTAAAAATTGGCCATTTATTTATATATTCCTTTTTTTTTGTTTTGTTTTGTTTTGTTTTGCCGGACATGGTGTCTTTAAAGGATCTCCTTGTAGTTGAAGCTGATATCTATGAACTAAGCAACTACACTCAGGATAGAAATGTGTAATACTAAAACCATGCTTGAAATACCTGTCATTTTGGTTTTCTAAATGCATACTGTTTCCAATATCATATCAATTATTACCATACTTTCTTTAAAGTAAATGCTTGTAAAAATAAGGTAATAAAGGAAAATAAGAAACAAGAAAAAAAGTGATAAGAATGTCCTGCTACAGTGTTGCATATAGTTTGATTTCTAAATTTCTGTGTAAAAATGTATAATTGTTTTTTTTCGCATTCTAGAGGAATTTAAATTTTAGAATATCCATGGTTGTTGGAAAACAGCAGTTCCATGTTATGTCTAAGGCATTTGATATTCAGACAGATAGTGATGTTAATCTCAGCTGTCCCTGTTACAGGATAATAATATCATCAAGTTTCTCTTCTGGATGTTTAACAACTAAAGTTTGCAGAAAAAGTTAGAGAAATAGAGGGGCTACAAGGATAGTCAATATTTCTGTCCTAGCTCTTCAATGTCAGTGAGGACTCAGGTCATAAAAGAACCTGTGCTCTGACATTGTGTAACTCAGTGGTGTCCCAAATTTTGTGATCAAGGAGATTATGGGATCACAGAGGAAAGCGATCAATTAAGCACAATGTATAGTGTGCTTATGGAGAGTCACCTAGAGAGAAAAAATTCTCTCAGGCTTTCACAGAGAGTAAATTGGTCAAGCAATGGTCATGACTCATCCAGATGGTTGACACTGACAAAAGGTCTACAAGGTGCTGCACATGGTTCCAAGGTAATTCCTGAGGGGATTTGACTGGCCTTGTCAGATACAAAAGTTACATGTTTTGTTACATAGGTCTTGCTTTAACTTAGTTTTAGCCATCCAGCAGAAAAATATAACCACAAAGTGTAAAAAGTAAAGCCATATTAAAATGCTGATCTGTAAAAGGCTCAAGTCAGCAACTTCTGCAGATAACCCACTACATTATGGACTATTGGACTATATTTTGCTGAATTTAAGTACCTACAATCTCTAATACTGATACTTTTGACATAGTTAGCAAACTGTGTTTGTATAATGAGGGGAAGATTCATGTGATGGAGTTTTCAGTTCTAATATCTGGCAATAAAAGGTCCTGTAGTTTGGGTCAGTGCTATGAACTGTATTCCAGATTCTGGCACTGACTCAGCACATATCATTTCCTGCGGCTGTTGGCCTGCCTTTCAAGTTGATGAGTTATTAATGTTAAAAGAGCAGTGGCATTGCCATAATTAATAAATGTAAATACAGTATAGAATTTAAAAAGTGACAAGACTGATAAGCCACTTGAAAATGTAAGACAATAAATGAAATTAACTTGTTATCAAAGTGAGATCAAAGAGGGGCCAAAAGGGTTCATTTTTAATCCAATGTGACAAGACTTCCTCATCAACTCAATTAGATCGTGGTTGAGGGGCCACCCAGAAGGTATTCAATGCTCTTTGATAGCTACTAACAATTCTGAGGGCAAACTACTAGTGGTCTTCTATCATTTTGTAATGACAGGATGTTCTCCTTACCAGTCATCATGTTAAATCACCTAGATTTAGAGATGAGCTATGTAATTTCCTAAACTCAAGTCAGAGTTTTAACTCAGACCTTATTTCCTGCTTCCTCTGCATCACATTACTAAACATGTGAGTCAAAGGATAGGGTAAATCAACCTCTCCAGTGCTGGGTTTCAATGGCTGCCTCAGTGTGGGATTGGTATGGCATGTGGTATTGGGGATCAAGCTCTGGTTCTTATGTTTGCCAAGCAGGTATTTAGACCACTGAGCTATCACCCTGGCCCTCACTAATTTTTATTTGTAATGGAAATTCCAACTGTAGCACTAAAATTTGCCAATAGCTGATATCTAACTAATAATTTAACCTTTGCAGAACTTTGTAGCTTATTACCTAGGTGTGTTTGTAATTTTCATAAAAATTTTGTTTAAGGGACAGATTTGGAAATCACAACAAATAAAAACATAGGAACATCACCTACCACACTCAAAAGAAGTATGGGAAATTGTTACATAGACATACAATGAACTGAGAGCAGATTGTTGATAGAGTTAGCATCTACCTCTGTTTCTTTCATGTATTTAGTACAAGGTCTACCAGCTCTCACTACATAGATCAGACTTGAAGTGGTCCTCCTGTTTTCAGCCTCCCAAACACTGGAATTACAGGTGGGCATCACCACATCCAATCTCAGTTGTCTCATTGTGCCCCAGGGGTGGAGCTGGCATGGAAAGCTTAGGATTGAACCCCTGGGCTCCTGTGTCTGCCTAAGCAGGTGCTTCAATCTGCTGACCTATATTATCTTTTTTTTTTTTTTTTCTAGAAAACTTATTTGTTAAGGTTTGTCTTTGACATGCCTATTCTCTGCCTGTAAATAAGTTTTCAGGTTGCCCTGGCAGGAGCAGATTAAACATCATAAAAATATGTAATTAAATAATTTCTTAAGGAAATACTCCAGAAAGCTTTGCTTCTCCTTAGAGATATCTGAGGATGAGTTAGTCATTGTAAATGGGTTGGAGGAGCTCACCCACACGAGAGATGAACTCTGCAGCCTCAGTCCAATAATGACTTCTGGCCCAAAATAAAACTGGCCAGCAAGCGATATTTATCTTAGCAGTGCTGCCATTTGATATTGCAAAGTGACCGTGTAGTCTCATAAACATAGTACAAAAGTGCTGACTTTTAAAGGCAGATGATTTTTTTTTGCTTGCTCCTGTTTTATAGCTTTGCATAAGATACCAATGCACACCATTTGTGGAACTATTAAATCATTTTAATGAAAGAGTAACAGTTATACAACTAATTCATTTTAGAGCATTTTCTTAGCAGAATCCTATAGTAGTTGATTGTAATGGGAAATGACTTTTTTAAAGTCTATAATTTTATTTTCACATGGATTCAAGGCTCATTATTTTGGTATAGTTTGTACCCAAGTTGGATGACTGCAAATCCATTGACAGAATTTGTTGTCCCAAACCTGGACTCATTTGCCTGATGGCCCCCACTTAACATGATCTATAGTACAGCGAAGTCAAGTCTGTTTCTCTTGAGAAATACAGCTTTCTGTGCCCCTTTTAAGTATTTAGGGGTAAATATATAGTTATGCATTTTCAGCTACTGAAACATGAGCTCAGATCCCATAATAACAAATCAAGGAAAATCTTTGGGTTTTAAAAATTATCCTGTGATCACATAAGAAGACAGCGGCAATTGATTCTCAGCCTGGTCTCATATTTTCCTGTTAATGGCCATCCCACTTAGCTTGTGCTGCTATGCCAGGGCCTCTGTAGAAGGAAATGGCTAGAAAATTCTAGAAACGTCAAATACTGTGCAAAACAGGGCCAGATCTACACTCTCAGAGTGATCTTTTCTTCAAGATTATCTCTATGAGTCTGCAGTTTTCTTCTTGAGTATGAATGATTCTATTTCTGTTTCTGTATTCCACTTCCTAGTGTTTTCAGACACTAATGGTTTCAGTCATTAATGGTTTTTCCTTAGGCAAAAATGTATTTTAAGAAAATTCTTTTCTGATGTCCTCAAATGCTTGAAATGCCCAGAGAATTGACTTCATTGTTAACATAATTTCCTGCCTTATGAAAGTGTATATTCTTGTGAGTTATAGAAGCTTGTATTTAGTTTGCTTACTTTGGTTGTAAATTTTTGTTTTTTTATTTTGACATTGGGAATCAAACTCATGACCTTGAGCTTGCTAGGCAGGCACTGTCATGCTGAACTATACTCCCAGCTCCTTTATTTTTCATTTTGTTCAGAGTCAACTAATTTTGTCATCATCATTCTGAGGTGAATTAAAGGCTTCTGCTGCTAAAATATTCAAACATGTAGTCCTCTCATTTTTTTCCACCCAAGCTTCTCTTGTGCAGAGGTGTAAAGGTTTTCAGCGATGTGACACTAAAATACTTTTCCTGAAGGCTGTTTATTAATTCAGTGTTTTAGACAACAGTACTTTTCTGTATTTTGAATTGCTTTTTGATGAATCATTTTGGATCAAGATTTTCTTCTAAAATAATCGCCAATACTATAACACTACAATTTGTGTCCTTTTGGTTCTCTGATATTCAGGAGGGAATAAAATTCACATAGGCTATCATTGGAAATCTAGTTCCGCTTATTCCACTGTTTCCAAAAAAAAGAATGAGAATTCCTGTTTGTATTTACAAAGATGATGCACTGAATGTATATAGTATGATGAATATGTTTTGGTTAGCTCATCAGAAAATAACTTGTCTGTTAAAATATCACATATTTTAATTAATGTTCTAACTTTTTTTTTTTTTTTTGTGGGACCAGGGTTCAAACTCACGACCTTGTACTTGCCCAGCAGGCACTTGTGCCTCGGAGCTATCTCCCCAGCTCCCTATGTCCTAACTTTTTTTGAGCAAAGGTAAAATGAAATCTCGACTGTTGAATCCTATGTATCATTACCTATATGTACATTAAGGTCCATATTAGTAATAACTAATAATTATATAATAATTAAATGTTTGTAGAACATGCCTATAAATATTTGATCCTCACAACAAGCTTATATGGTAAGCTTTGTACCCCAGTTTTATCGCTGAAGATACTGAAGTTTGGGAACATAGTAAACCAAATGTCTTTTTCTCTCTTTTTTTTTGTCTTTTTGAGACAGGGTCTTGCTATGCAGTTCAGGCTAACCTTGAACCCACCTTTGTAGCCCATGCTGATCTCAAACTTACACTAATCCTCCTGCCTCAGCCTCCCAAGTGCTGGGATTATAGGTGTGAGCCACCAATGCCTAGCTAGCCAAATGTTTGTATTCCATTAATTCCATAGAAGTCATTTATTTATCAGAATAACCTGCATAATGATGCTTAAATTATTGCTATGATATTTTGGCCACAAAAACACCCAGTATATTCAGAAAAGTCCTGTAGGTTTAATGCAAAATTTCAGAGGCTGACTTTGTCGTCATGAACTCAAGATGCAGTTTGGGTGCTGACTGCATCATGGCCAGACTATAGAAGGCAATGGAAAAGCTAGCATTCCTTGAACATGATGTGAATTATAAGCTAAGCAGGTAATTGTAGGAGAACGGTGTTAAAGAACTATAGATTGAAAGAATGAAAAGGTCTCCACAGATCATGTCATTGCTTTCTCATTCAAGAAGACTAGCTAGAGAAGCTAGCTCTCTGTCAGTGTTGGCAGGCTGGGTACAGAACAAATATCCTACTTTTAGATATGTGTCCCTTAAGGTTACCCTCTCCTGCACCTGTTTTGTAGGCATCTGTGAACACTCATTTCGCTCAATCTCTGCACAGTTATTTTTGCAGTCTTGCCCCACCTTACTGTGTGTAATCAAATTCAGTGTTCCACAAGTTCAACCTTTTTCTTTTCCCTTCTCTCAGAGATTTTCCATGATTTATTTATTTATTTATTTATTTATTTATTTATTTATTTATTTATTTGGTACAGGATCTCATGACACAGCTTAGATTCATGATGATCCCCCTGTCTTAGCCTCCCCAGTGCTGGTATTACAGGCACTGCCACCATGCCTGGTTTCAGTAGCTGGCACAGTATGGCCAGGATAGCAGGACCAGCACGACATGCAATACCAGGGAACCCAGTTCCTTGCACTTGCCAGGCAGGTGCTTAGACCCCCAAGTTATCTGTCCAGTCTCACGGATGATTTTATACATTGTCAAGTATTCAAAGGTCATTGATCCAGAGTCTCAATTCTTCTGTACTTCACTCTCTTCCAGAATTTCTTTTTTTCCTCAAATTTAAATCTAGTTTATATTGTCCCTCACATCTCTTTTTGTGTCTTAATTAATGATACTTCTATCCCATTCATCCTTAGCTGTATAGAAAATTGTGTTTCTCATCCTATAAATAAAAGAAGCCACTGAGCGTGTTAATTCTATCCATCAAAGATGACGAGAAAAACTATGCATAAGTTGATTGTAGACACAAATCTTTTTGGATTGTTTTTGATCCATGATTGGTTGAAACCTCACATGCAGAACCCATGGGTATGGAGGGCTGATTGTGTGTGTGTGTGTGTGTGTGTGTGTGTGTATGTGTGTGTGTGCATTTAATCTACTTTAATTTTTCTACTGTATTATCTATGTGTTAACCACAGAGGACAATGTACAGCTTCTCAAGTACAACATGTACTTTTAAGGCTCCTTAAAATGTTGTACCACCACTTGGAAAATCTTTCTTTTCACAAGAACAATATTCTATGTATGTTCCGTAATCAAGCTCAAATATCGCAGCTTTTGTGAACTATCTCCTGATCATCTTTCTCAGTTCCCAGTTCTTTATTTTTCCTTTGATGTTGAAGGGACTTGAGCACCTCCTTTGTTAAGGCTTCCTTTGGAATCCTCCCTGTTTGCCAGTCTACCCTCTCCTGGACAAAGGGAGTATTCAAGGTTTGTTCATAGTCTTGGCTCAGGGTTTTATCAACCTAAGCTCAAACATCATCCACATCTTTCATCTGAGTTTGTGACATCACTTTCACTCTCTAGATCTATGGTTACAGATTGGAAAGGGCCTTGCAAAGATGGAGATGGAAATGGCTTAGTAATCTAGCCTCTTCATGTAGAATTCTTCAGTTTCTATGGGTTCTTAGATTTCTATTCCAACTATTTCTATTCTGACCCTGTTACTGACCTAACTTCATGTAGCTGAGCTAGTGCTGTTAGCCACCTGCTTGGCTATTTTCTCTCATCAATTAGCTGCAAGGAGAATCCCCAGGTGCTGGACTGGTGCCACTTGTGCCTGCCATATCCACTGGCATTTTGCCAAGCCTGTCTCCTTTTGTGCATCTAGGGTCATCTGAAGTCCCTTTACCTTGACTCTCCTTGTTCTGGCCAGTGACATTTATTCCTACCTTGGAAGTCAAAACGATAATCTGTTATATGGGAGAAGAGTTATACAAAGGCATTTATAGTTAGAGCAACTTACAGGTTTGCCTTTTTTAGGTTGGAAATAGAGAATATGACTGAAAAGATGAGGAAGTGGACAGATAATTATGATAGGGCCAAGATGGGAAATAATAAAGATTTGGAGTTTAGGGGACCTCTGGGGACAGGTCTACATGATGATAACAGAATGTCTGGGAGCACAGAGGAGGTGAAGTGAGAGCAGAAACAATTTCAACTATTTTAGCATTTGGTGTAGCTCAGATTGAGTTTTTCTGTCCTCATTATGCAACACAAAGTTGTAGTTGATGTAATTTCACTAGCTGATTTGCTCAGATTTTAGATTTGGGATTAGTTCAATAATTTAAGTGCATGACAAAAACTCCATGCTTCTCCTTATATGTAGCACTCACTATATCTTCTAGGACCCAGCACTCACAAAGCATTATTGAAGAAATAAATGAAAAATTCATGAAATAGCTTGCTTCACAGAAAAATGCACATTTTAATTAAATAACAAAATATCCTACTACTTTTTAAAAACTATTCTTTAAGGTGTGGGCAGTGCTTTACTCCGCAGCATGTCTACATATTCTAAAACTTTAGAATGAAATACTGTAACTTTAATAGACACAATTTGGAAACAACAGATTTCTAGAAATACTGGCTCCAGGGATGGAATAAGGTCTGCTCACTAGGATGTGGGACAGGGGACAGAGAGAAGTTATACAGTGGTAGTGGATAAGCCTGGAACAAGCAGCTGGGATGCTTAAATACCGTAGTCTCAAGTCTTGTTCTGGAGGAAAAGGGGAGCACGCTGCTGGGTAATTTTCTGAAGTCTTTAATTATATGTGAGAATACCAGCTGCCAAGTGCTCACTGCTTTAGGAGCCCCTTCTATATGAATATGGAGGAGCCCTTAGAGAGAAATTTGGACTGTTGGGGGGAGAGCTGGAGAGAACAGAATCCGGGAGGCAGAGTGGCGTAATGGAAGAGCAATACTATGTATGGCCAGCAGTACGAATTTGGTTAAGCTGCTTAAATTTTCTTAGTTTCAGTTTTCTTACTTATAAAATGGTTTTATGGCATCTAATCAGTGCTAGTAAGATTGAAAGGAATAGTACAGTAAGGTTTTAAGGATACAAAGAGCTTAGCACAGTGTTTTACTATCCCTAAGTGCTTTCAGTGTATCATTCATTATTGCGATGGCTACCCATCCTCAACTCTCTTGATTCTGGAAATCAAAGTCACCTTCATTTAATAGGACTCCAGCCAAAAATAATGGAAATGTGGGCAGGGCTCCAGTTCTAGAAGGGAAGCGCTGCCAGGGTAATAAAGGACAATAAGTCAAAGGAGCGGGACAAAAGTGGGTGAATTGCCGCTGCCTTGCCTGCTTCATAATGCAGTTATTTCCATCTCTGGTTAGCAAGAAGAAGGAATCAGAAAATATTTGTTTAAAAAATTCATTTATTATTAATTTTTGATGCCAAATATGTATTGAAGCTGGTCTTAACAAAAAACAATAATTACAAATACTGGTTTTTTCCCCCCTTAGGGTTGTTTCTAAGCCTGAGTGTTAAGAAACATCATACTTTGAACTTACTAAAATAATGTTGCTTTATGTTTGTTTGCAAAATAATGCTAAAGTTATTATTTTCAGCACCCCATGCCCATTAATTTCTATATAAAAAAGGAAATCTCTTTACTTGTCAGATGGAACTGAAGGATCCTACTGAAAATCATGCTCCAACCAAAGCCCACCTTTCTTTTTACACTGACAGGCTCCTTATGAGACACACAAACAATTGTCCCTGGTGGGATGGACTCTGCCGGGAAGGATAACAGGGATGAACACAGAGATAAATGGGTCAGCCCTGTGCTGTGAAGGCAGCTTCCATGGGAATGTCAGCTGTTGGCACAAGTGTAATTTCAGGTCATGTGGAATTCATGGCAGTTCTGCCTTGTATTATGCAAGAAGGCAGATTTCCTTCATATAGATGGAAGCAAGAATTCAGAAATCTAGATCTTTAGAGAAAGAAATCACTGCTTTGTAGAGCAATAGAGATCAGAGATTCTGTTGGACATTTGATTGGAAAGAATGACATGATGAAACATTTGTAGACTTCTGCAAGCTCCATTGGCTTATGCTGAGGCATAATAAGGTGACCACAGCACTCAGTGGGGAAACAGGATGCTCTTTGTGTAGTTGAGGTTTGCAGGCCAAAAGTCGCTTACTGTCTACATTTGTGTAGTCCATGGGCTAAGATTTTTTTTCTTGTCATTTTGTATGATAGAGAAAAAATTGGAAAGGATATTTTGTATATCTGAAAATTATATCTAAAATTCAGTATACATGTCATACACATTTGCACATTGTTTATGGCTGTCCCTGTGTCAAAGTGACAAAACTGAATGGTTGCAGCAGAGAATTTGCACCATATAAAGTGTTAACTATCTGGCCTTTTACGGAGCAAGCTTACCTCTCCTTGATCTAAACTTTTGGTGCATAACGTGAGAAATCCCATGTATTTCACCCTTTTTGAAGAATGAAATGTAGATTCTTAGAATATAAAGATTAGTAATGCCAAGCATTGACAAGTTCTTGCACATAGCAGTTGAAAAGATGCAAAATAATAGTAACTAACATGCAGGCATTTTATTAACTGATTGAATGGGGTGACTATGACTTTGAGACAGATAATATGTATATGCTGAACACACATATTTGAGTTTTGGTATCAGAAAAGACTTATTACTATGACCATGATCATGACAAAAACTGGATCATGATATATATAACATTCCACCCCCCTCTTTTTTTTTTTGTTGTTGCAGGACCTGGGATTGAATTTAGGCCCTTGGCTTGCAAGGCAAGCACTTTTCGATTGAGCTATTTCTCCAGCCCCATAGGCTTTTTTTCTTAAAATTTATTTATTTACTTATTTATTTATTTATTTATTTATTTATTTATAATGTGGCTGGATCAGCCTGTTCTGGAGGTGGGGCTGGCACAGCATGTGGTGCCAGGGATTGAACTGTGGTCCCTGCAGTTGTCTATGCTTGCCTAAGTAGGTGCTTTAGACTGCTGAGCTATCTCACTAGCCCAGCATTTTTTTTTTTTTTTTTTTTTTTTTTTTGTGGTTCCAGGGATCAAGCTCTGGACCTTGTCCTTGCCAGGCAGGTGCTTATGTCAGTGAACTATATCCTCGACACTATATGTATATTTTTATATGCTGTTTATCTGAGGTAATGACATTATGCCAATATTTCTTCCCTGAAATGTTGATGGATGCCATGACTATGTATAATGGTGCTGTGAAACAATAATGAAAATTTTTGTATTGAACAATCAAGAATCAGGGCCAATAAGATAGCTCAGTGGCCTAAGTACCTGCCTAAGCAAGAACAAGGATTGGAGTCTGATCCCCAGCACCACAGTGACATGCCAGGCCCACCCCCGAGTGCTGAGCCGGCCATCAAGATGAAGCATGGAGATGCACCCCTGTAAGGAGACTGAAAACAGGAGGATCACTATGAGTCTGAGCTGTGTAATGAGACCCTGTACCAAATGCATGAAAAAAATTATTAAAAACAATCAAGGGTCAATTACATTTGCTTTATAAGTAATGTATAACTAACTAAAGGAAATTAATTTTTTGTCTTAACCTACTCCATGTCAAAGGTACATGGTCTGGTACACAGCTATAGGAGCTTTAGTAAATAGATGTTTGATGTCTTTTTGGCATGCACTGGTCAAAAATGGGATCTATGTCATTTGGGACCTGAAGCTTTTTTTTTTTTCCTTTTCTTTCTATTGTCCTCGGCATGTTGACAGGTATTTTATTATTGTGCTACAGCTGCTACAGTTCCAGGCATCACACCTGTGTTCAGGGCAGGAAGAAAATGTGGTGAGGTGGACTGGCATAGAGGATGGTGTCTAAGCTTCATCAGAAAAAGCAAAGGTTTCCATCACTCCTGTGTGACTTGGTTTATGCCCCAATGGTTGAAATTGTGTCACATGGATGCTTGTAGCACGGATAGCTGGGAATATATTTGAGTGTTAATGAAGATAGGTAGGTGGAGAGGAATAGCAGATGGGAATGGCTTTCATGTGTATCTGCCGCAAATCCTAATAAATGTTGGTAACAAATGGCTGACGTAGCTTTCAAATAATTGCTCCACTCTTTTTGTTTGTTTAAAAGCCAAAGCCAAAAGGAGAATGAGCAGAGAAACAGTGAGCAAGCATTTGCTAACTTAGGATCCAGTGATAGCTATTTCAGAGAATGCTGAACAATCAGCATTCAGCTCCTGGATTATCCAAAACCTGTCTATGTTTTCTATATTATACAAGCAGAGTTAATAGTTATACGCGTTTGCAGAGTAAAGAGGCATTTAATCATCTTCGCGACTTCTGCAAAGCAATTAAACATTTTTGTGCAGAAACATTTCACATTAAACCAGGGCTGGGGGTGAAAAATGTTCATCTGTTTCCATTTTAATCCTTATTCTACAATAAAAATGCAAATCACAGAGTGTTGAGCAAGGAGCGCCTTCACAGACCATTTAGTGCAAAGCCCTCATCTATAATTTACTGTGGGCGGCCCTGTGCCAACCCCTCAGGCATGCGCTTACATACCCAGGGTGACAGGAAGTACCTTCATTCATGACTTTTCAGATTTGATGTTCAGTCCACAGGTCCATACTTCCCCTTTCCTGATAGTCTTTGAATGTGCAGTAATATAGGCATAGACTTGCGGTTGGATGCCAAAGACTCTGCTTTCCTGGCTTCTGAATGGTGGGTGTCTTAATTGCACCCAGATGCAAGTGCTTGTGCTGCTCTGAAATCAGTTTTTCAGGGAATAAGTCTTTCTCTGTTGCTCCTGATCCAATTTATACAAATCATAGACCCTCAAAGAATTGAAGAGGCTGCTCCAGCTAGGCATGGCGCTGTGAATCCAGCATTCTGGAGGCTGAGGCAGAATGATCACAAATGGGAGCCCAGCCCTCCAACTGGGCAACTTTGTGTCTTAGTGAGACATCCTCTCGAAATAAGAAATAAAAGATTGAGGATGTAGTTAAATGTGAAGGCCTTGAGTTCAGTTTCTAGTAACACACACACACACACACACACACACACACACACACACACAGATTATATACAAGAAAGATTAACTAATGTGCTCAGATTTGCACATATATTTAGTGCTCTTACCCAGCACTTTAAAATAAAATAAGATACAATAAAAATATTCTCTCTTTCTCTCAGGACCAGGGTTTGAACTCACGACCTTGCACTTGTCCAGCAGGCACTTGTGTCATGGAGCTATCTTCCCAGGCCCCCCAAAATATTTTCTTAAGAGTTGAGAGCAAGATAAAGATCTATGCTCATGTCTCTGAACTTCCCTTTTAAAAACTGCATGTTTTGAATCAAAATTTGAAATATATATGAATATTGTGAAACAATAACCACAATTACACAGGAGACATGTTCATCACTCAAGACATTACTAGTGTACTGTAGTTTCTAAAAAGTATAGTGTTTGCTAATTAAACCCAGGAGAAAAAGAGGTATATGACAGCTGTCTTTCAATTATTCTTGTGTATACAGAAGTCAAATATTTCCATCACCATACTCTACAAATGGCCTTCCTGGACCCTATGGGTCATGATTCTGTCTAGGTGTAAGAGTGGATATCAAGGAAATAGCAATAGCTACTGTCCCACAAGTGACACCTGGTTACCAGTAAGCATCATGGACACTGTCTGTGTCTAAGACATACTAGAACTTTGTGCGATATCCTATCCCTAAACTGTTAGAAGTGCTGGTCAAATATTTGCCATTCCAATATTTATGTTATGTGTTATTCTTAGTAATTCTTTACTATCATGAAAATTTTTTCTTAGTTGAATTGTTTTGAAAAATTTAACTTTGAATTAATATTTAATTAATTTTCTGAATATTGCTTAATCTTAATTTTTGTTTTAAGACTTATATTGTACCTTTGACTTACAATCTACTTATAAGACATGATATATATTTTCTCCTAGTATTAGAAACTTTAAAAAGTATATTTCCTCTTTCCATTGACTTTATATTACTTCCTTGTCTTTTAGAATCAAATAGGTTTTTCTCTCTCTTTCAGTCCTTTGGATTAGTCTAGTTTCTTACACACTTACTCTTTTTTTTCTAATATGGAATAAGATGATATTTAATTTTGCTCTTCCATAGCTAAGTTTTTCGTGTATATGCTTTAATGATTGTTTTCCTTACAATTAGTTTTGGGCAATTTCATTTTTATGTATCTTATTATGATGATTTTGTTCAAATTTCTTGTGCAAAAGATTCCTTTTTTTGGAAATGTGTTATAATTTCAATTAAATTCAGAAATTTCATATCTTTAAATATTTATTTTCTATACCTTTCTATTTTGAGTATTCTAATTATATGAATATAAGCTTCTTGATTTTGGCACAGAGTGTACTATTATATGACTGATCTGTGAATGCTTTCTTCTTCATTTTTATTTTACACAATTTTTATTGATATAGTCATTCAAGTTTATAAATTATTTATTTATAATGTGCAATCTATTATTGAAAATATATAATTCATTGTAAAAATAAGTATAGTATTTACATACCATCTCTTTTAGTATATAATAGTAACATAGAACAGTGAGCTTGGTTTGGTACATCAGCAGATACATGGACCATATTTTTTATTTTCAAGCCCATTGCCCCTCCCTTGATTTTTATCCTGATTTTTAAAAGTCTATTTCTCTTTTCTTGTCATCTCACCTTTATTTTAGCAATTTCTTTATTATATTTGAAAGATATATAAGGGAAGCTGGGCGTGATGGCACATGCCTGTAATCCCAGCACTCGGGAGGCTGAGGCAGGAGGATTGGTGCGAGTTTGAGAACAGCCTGGGCTACAAAAGTGAGCTCAGGGTCAGCCTGAACTGCATAGCAACACCCTGTCTCAAAAAAAAAAAAAAAAAAAAAAAAAAAAAAGAAAGAAAGATATATAAGGGAAAATTTAATGTTTGGCTTTCTGAGTCTGGGCTATTTTGCTTAACATTATGGTCTCCAGTTAATCCATTTTCCTGTGAATGACATGATTTTGTTCTTTTGATGTCCATAAGTATGCATGTATCATTATAGTATATTATCTTTAATTCTTTCAGGAATATACCTAGCAGCAGTATTGCTGGATCAAATAATACTTATATTTTTAGTTTTTTGAGGAAACCTCCATACTGATTTCCATAGTAGTTATGTTAGTTTATGTTACTACCAAGAACATATGGGGATTCTTTTTTCTCCTACCAGCATTTCTTATTTATTATTTTTGTATTTTTAATGATAGCCATTCTGACTGGACTGAGATGGAATTTCAATATAGTTTTTTTATGTGTTCCCCTAATGGTTAAGATACTGAACATTTTTGCATATGTTTATTGTTCATTTGTACTTATTTTGAGAAGCGTCTATTAATTTGTCTATTCACTGGACTATTTGCTTTTTGGAGTCAATTTCTTGAGTTCTTCATATATTAGAGATAATAATGCTCTATCAGAAGAGTAGCAAGCAAAGATTTTCTCCCCTTTTCATTGTGTCCCACGGGTCTTCTTTTTATGTATGTAGTATAAAGTCTATAGGGTTTCACTATGTAGATCGGACTCATTGATTCTCCTGTTTGCACCTTCCGGAGTGCTTGGATTGCAGGGGCACACCACTAGGCGCAGACTCATTGGAGTCTCAATGCCCTCTAGGGGTGGGGCTGGCACGGCATATGGCACATCGGGGACCAAGCCCTGGTCCTTGTGTCTGCCTAAGTAGGTGCTTTAATCCTCCACAGATCTTGAGGTATATGCTTCCATTAGTTTCTGAGTCTAAGAATTTTAAAATTTCTTTCTCGATTTCTTCAATAAATCACTTGTTCAAAGGTTTATTCAACGTCTGTATTCTTGTAGTTTCTTTCCCTATTGATTTCTAATTTCATTTCATTGTTATCGGACAGTATATGTCTTGGACGCTTTCTCATCACTAGGAAAAAATACCTAATCCACATGATTTAAGGAAGAGAGCTCTATTTTGGCTCAAGTCTTCAAACATGGTTAGCTGGTTCCAAGGTGGAAATGGTGTGGTGGAAGAAACTGGGTACAGGACAGCTGCTTATCTTATGGAAATCAGGAAGCAGAGAAAGAAGAGAATGGTCTAGGACAGGAACATGGCCTTCCATTGTCACGCCCTTGGTGAACATCCTTTCTGACCAGATCCCCCTCCTAGCAGCACATTCAACTCTGAGCTCATCAATGGGTTAATCCGCTGATGAGTATAGCACCCTTATAATCCAATAACCTTGAAAAGCCCATCCTCTGAACACATGAGTTTTTGGAGGAAAACAGTTTAGGTCTAAAGCATAACTGGATATATAAAACTATCTCAGTTCTTTTGTCTTAAGGTATAAAATATGGTCTACTTTCCAGAAAGTTCTGTAGGGTACTTAAAAGGATGGGTATTCTGCTGCTGTTAGATGGAACATTATCTAGATTTCTCTTAAGTGTATTTGGTCTATAATGTAGTTTAAGGCTGATATTTCTTTGTTGTTGCTTTGTCTTATTGATCTATGCTTTGTGAAAGTAGTCTATTGAAATCTTCCCTATTGTTATGTATGGTACTATTTATTCATTTGTGTTAAGTAGCATCTGTTTTAGAAGCCAGATATGTCCACATTTAATGCATGAATTATGATAGCTATTACTTCTTGATGCATTGCTCTTTGTTAAAATGTCCCTTTCAGCTACTATTAATTTGAAGTTTACTTTGTTGGGTACCAGTATAACTAGTGCTCATTTTGGGGCTCCTATTTGTTAAAGTATCATTTTTTTTTTTTTTTTTTTTTTTTTTTTTTTTTTTTTTTTTTTTTTTTTTTTTTTGTTTTTTTTTTTTTTTTTTTTTTTTTTTTTTTTTTTTTTTTTTTTTTTTTTTTTTTTTTTTTGGTCTTTTTGAGACAGGGTCTTGCTGTACAGTTCAGGCTGGCCTTGAGCTCAGTTTTATAGCCCAGGCTGGTCTCGAACTCTCACAGATCCTCCTGCCTCAGCCTCCCGAGTGCTGGGATTACAGACGTGTGCCACCATGCCCGGCTAAAGTATCATTTTCATCCTTTCATTTGTAGTATGTGTATGTCTTCACAGTGAGATGTATCTCTTGCTAGCAACAACGTGGATATTGGATCCAACCTGCTAGTCTTTGTGTTTTTTAACTGGAGAATCAAGATCACTTACATTAAGTGTTACTGAATGATCTATACTAATTTTTGTCCCTTTTTTTCCATTTTTGAATATGTCTTTGTAAAAATTTTTATTGATTTTAATGAGAAAAAAGATAAAATAACAATGAAACAGTTTCAAAACAAGTCAGTAGGATGATTACAATAATTAATACAATGCCTAATGTTGTCTTCATAGTTGTTATTTAGAGGACAAAATGCAGACCTGATATCTTGTCTAAACAACATTAGTACAAAGTTTTGTTCTCAATGAACTAAGACAAAGTAGCTGTATATCTATTCTAACTCTCTTGTGTGCTTGTGTGTGTGTGTATATATATATATATATATATATATATATATATATATATATGTCTTTTATTATTGGAGGAAGATGTTATAATCTGCTCTTTTTGTCAGAAAGAGAAAAATCATTTGACAAAGTGACTAAAAATTTTTATGAAAGTATATTTATAGTACAGAATGGACAGGTTTATTGCGGGAAATTGGTACATGCATTTAACATATCTTTTCTTATCCATTTGCCCTCCTTTCTTTGTTTCTTCTCCTCCTAATCAATTATCCCCTTTCTAGAAGCTTTCTTGTGGTTCCTGTAATGTTATTTTATTTTATCCTTTTTTAGTTTTCTCGTATACAGGAAACAATGTGGTATTATTTTTTGAGTGTTTGATTCACTTATTCCCATTCTCTTATTTATTTTCAATGAGATTTATTTTCCCTTATGGCTAAGTTTGTCTTCTTCCTCTCTTTTTAACATTCCATTAAGCATTTCCTGCAAAGCTGGCTTACTGGTCAAGAATTTGTAGTTTGTACTTATCCTGGAAGATCTTTATTTCTTCTTTAATTTGGGAGGCTTGTTTTGCAGTATGTAACAGTTGAAGTTGACAATATTTTTTTTTTTTCTGGGATTCCAAAACATCACTGCAAATATTCCAAACCTTTAAGTTTTTTGTTGAGATATACATTGGTATTCTGACGGATTTAACATTATCAGTAATTTGGCATTTTTCTCTAAAGGGTTTCAATATTCTTTTTTTCTAATTTTATGTGTTTAGTACAGGGTCTACAGGGTCTCACCACACAGATCAGACTCTTAGTGATCCTCTTGTTTTCAGCCTCCCAAGCACTGGGGTTATAGGCATGCATCACCTCACCCAGTTTTACTTGCAGTCTCAGCGCACCCTGGGGGTGGGGCTGGCAAAGCACACGAGGATGGTAAATGGTCCCTGGTGCTTTAGTCTGCTGAGTTATCAATATTCTTTTCTTTTCTTTTCTTTCTTTCTTTCTTTCTTTCTTTCTTTCTTTCTTTCTTTCTTTCTCGATACAATTTGAGTATAATGTGCCATATAGAGTTATTTTCTGGTCATATCTATTTGAAATTTTCAATGTCATCATTGCCTCAGTCTGGGAAATTTTCCATTATAATTTTAATAAGTAGATTTTCTACATCATCAGCTTGTATTTCCTCTCCATTCTTAAGAGCAATCAGTCTCTAATTTGGAATTTTAGAGTTGCTTAAGAGCTCCTAAATAATCTATTATTTCATTTTACTTTTTCTTTCAAATGTTCTATTATATTCACCTTGTCTTCAAACTCTGATAGTCTTTCTTCTGATTCACCCTGCGTATAGCTGATATTTTTCATTGAGATTTTCATTTGCTTCCTTGAGGTTTGAATTTCCAAGACTGCTACTTAATTCTTTTTTAAAGAGAACCTATATCTCTTTACTGAAATGATATTTCACATTTACAAGTTTCACTAAGTAGACTTTATTTTTAAACTCCTGGATTTAAAAAAAATTTATTATTATTATTTTTTCTTGTTTCAGAACTTTTGTTTGTTTGTTTATTTATTTATTTTTATGGCTGGCTCAGCCTGCCCTGAGGGCAGGGCTGGCATAGCATGTGGTGCCGGGGATCGAACCGCAGTCCCTACAGTCACCCAAGCTTTCCTAAGCGGGTGCTTTAGACCACTGAACCATCCTGCCGGGCCCCATTAAGCCATTCTTTTAACGTTCTTTACTAATGACAACTTTATCCTTGTTATGCTTGGTATTCTTCTATTTTTTCAGGTAAAATAATATTTGGTTGAATGGAAGACTAGGCAGATTTTACATTACACATGCTTACTGCATGAGATATCATTTGTGGAAGTATACTGGTTAGAGAAGCAGTGAAAACATCAAAACATGCATGTGATTTACATGAGGAAGTCAAAGTTTCAACCAAAAATAACTATTTGAAAATAATGAGCAAAGAAGGCTAATGAAGCATTTTCATGGAAATTTGAATGCATATGTTAGTAATTTTAACTAGAATTAAATCAGTATTTTCTTTTGTGAGTAGTAACATGTGCATTCATCAAATATATGTGTATTCTGAACATGATGGGGGCATGAAGATTGGGGTATGTTTTTCTTCCTAATTGCCATCAAACATAATGAGCACTGAAGTGGATAAAACTGGTGAATTACATCATCCTCAGACATGGCTTAGAGTTCTAACTTTTGCAGAGCACTATCTTCTGACTATGCAGCTGCAATGACAGAAAAATCCTTTGGAGTAGTTAGTTAAATTACACAGATTTATTTGGAGAACAGCGACACATGTCTGCAATACCAATAGTGGAGCTAGAAGAGGCAGAAGAACTGTGAGTTCAAATCTTATATGGGTAATATTGCAAAATTCTCTCACAAGGAGAGAGAGAGCAAGAGGGAAAGAGAGTGGTTATGATACTTTAGTATTAAACATACTAATTTCATGTATTATATGCATATTTATTTCAAAATTAATAGACTATTCCAACAGTTTTTTGCGTACTTTCCTCGTAAGGAAAAAACTTTATCAATATGCTATTGGCATGTTTTTCCTGTCATTGCAATTCATAAAGCTTGGCTAACATTTCATTGTCAGTTGTGTTCTTAAATCAATTTTGTATTGACAAATAAGTTGAGTGCTTTTAATATTTTCTTCTTTGAAATAGTCTTAAAATAAAAATCTACATACCACTGCATTCTGGTCCATCTGCATGTCAATTGTGTTTATTACTTAAGTGAAATTTCTATAAATAGGGAAAGACAGACCAAATGGTATTACACATATTGCCAAGTTTGCATGCCATCTTCTCTAACAATAGGAAGTACAAAATTTAATCTCCTCTCACAAATAAAGTTGCTAGTCCATAACTGTCATACTATGTGTGGCTTTTATTAATGTGGAAGTTGCCTGCTTTTTACGTTCATTGGCCACTTGTTTTTACTTTTTGGTGAGCAGTCTGATCACTTGTTTTGCCCCTTTTAAAATTAGTCATTATTAGAGAATTCCTTATCTTCCCGGAATTCTCTCTATGTCCTCCAAGAAAATAACGCCGCTTTCCCTTTTTCCTTCTGCCTGTTTCTCTGCTGCGCCACCGTGGAAAACCTATCATTTGGTTCTGTGACCTGGAGCGGTGAGTAATGCGGCTCCCAGGGCATCCGCTGCCCTGGTCTCGAGCCCCCTCACTGAACCGCCTGCTGCTTTTGCCTCTGCCACCTGCCATTGCTAGCTCGCATCCAACACTGGCCAGTTATTATTCACACAGGTGAGCGCCAAAACTTGTCTCGGGGAATTCCGTCTAGTATTTTCCTCTGGTCTTGAAAATCGTGAGCTAACGTCAGGTTCCCCACTCATCTTCCTCGGCCATCTGGCCCCCAGCTGCCCACTTTTTCTAGTGACGACTGATAAAGTGGGTGTTGGCCCGCTGTCTCTCATACGTACTCCGGGCTAAAGAAGTGACGGCTTTTTAGTGGGAAGCGATGTCAGGCTTTGCCCTAATCTTTGGTTCACCTTTTAATTCGGTCACTTTGGGAAATACTCTTTCCCACCCATCAAGACACACTCTGCTGGGCTGTCTCTTAAAGAATCTCAGCGCCCTTGGACTTTGAGACAATCTCAAACCTAAACGATTAATTTTCTGCTGTCAAACTGCTTGGCCACAATATAAATCCAGTGGCCTACAAAAACTTTTAATCCACTTATTCTCCTAACTATAAACAAAACAAAACAAAACAAAAAACTTCTGTCACCACATTGGCAAATGGCAGGACATCTATAGTATTTGGGCTTTTTTCTCTTTGAGGACATGTCCCTCCCTCCTTTGTCCCTCCTTCTCTCAAGGTCTCTCCATAGTCTCTCTCTCTTTTTTTTTTTTTTTTAATATTTTTATTTTGTTTATTTATTTATTTTTATTTTATTTTTTCTTGTTTCAGAACTTTTGTTTGTTTGTTTATTTATATTTATGGCCGGCTCAGCCTGCCCTGAGGGCAGGGCTGGCACAGCATGTGGTGCCTGCAGCCACCCAAGCTTTCCTAAGCAGGCGCTTTAGACCATCGAGCCATCTTGCCAGGCCCCTCTCCATAGTCTCTTAAGTCAAGGACAGAACAGATTGCACTGCACAGCGATCCTCAGAACCCTACCCTTGCGGCCCCACCCTCCCTGCCTGCTCCACCAAGGGCTAGGCCTCGGCCATAGTCGCTGCTCCTCAATTCACCCTCTAACCTCTTTATCTTTCAGGAACTACAGCGATGCCTTCCACTCTGTTTTGCTCCCTCCCCTGCCTTCCTCTCAGTTGCCTGTCAGACTACATTCCTCACATTCCTTGCCAAACCCCATCAATTTACAATTCAATCACAGTCTTTTTCTTCCAAAATTCCACTCTAAAACAAAAACCAAAAACCCCCCTAATAACTCATTTTTCCTCCCAATGTTGCGGGCCTGTCACTGCTCTCTATCAAGCTAAAGAAAACATAACAGCCCTTGGAGGAGCAAACACTGCCCTTTCCAGTCGAGTCGGATGCTTAGCAGGCCTCTTGTGCCTTGCCTCATCCTTACACTCTGCTCAGTTTGCTTGCTCCCACTCCAGAAATAAGAAGTTTTTATATTTTCCCAAATTTCTCTTAGAAGAGATCTCTGCTAATTGACCTAAAAAGGTTCTGACGAGTCTCTCATAATTACAAACTTAAAAAGGTCACCATAATTTGGCCTGATAAAAATATATTTGAGTGCACTTTATTTTATAAAGATGTCTGTGGAAAAAAAAAATATGTCTGTGTGTCCTGTATGTACTTGTTTGTTTTTATGTCATTCTGTAAACAGCTGTTCTTTTTTTATTTGAGCTCTAAAATACAGATTTAAAAGCATGCTTTCTCCTGAGTTACCAGCTGGTTTTGGTAATATCAAAATTAATTTATAATTAAACAAGTATTAAAATGGGGACAGATTGTTGTTGGACAGGACTCTTGACTGAGGAATAGAGAGGGTGGCTAACCTTTGTTCCTCAGTGGAGAGCCCCCAATAATCTCCTTAAAAGACATGCCCAATAATTTGATCTTTGGTTAAGACAAAGTTTTCTTAAAAATATGGTTTTCTCACAAAAGATGTTCAATATATTAAATATATTCATGCTTTCCAAAATACTGTATGCTACAATATAAATTTTCTTTCAGATTTAAACATACCTTTATCTTATGCTCCAGGTATTTATAATAAGAGGTTCTTGTCAAGCCAACGTGAGGTCATCAGCCAAATAATAATTTTCTAACTCCAATTTATGTGATGTTGATGCAGGAAGAAAAACTGATAACCTGAGAAACACTTGGACGAGTTCGTGTTCTCTAAAACCGAAGAATGAATTTTAGGAACGAGACAGAGATTTAGTATAGAAAATTTATTGGGAAAGAAAGCTTCTGTCCAAGAGGGGAACAGAAGGGGGGCCCGAGTGGGTTGCCCTTAAATTGTCTTCCTTTAGGGGTCTTATAGGGCAAAACCATGTGATGAGGCAGACCTAAGGTGAAACTAGGGGAACTTGCTTAGGTTATGAGGTGGGACAAAGTCATGGTCGACCAATGAGATTACAGGTATCACTGTTCAGGTAAAATTGATTAAATCGGGAGCAAATTGGGAAGCAAGTCATGTAGCAAGTGGGCATGAATGAGGAATAAAGGTTCTTTCTGTTGGGGGTTGAGTTTCTGGCTCCTTTAAGTTCTTTTAGGGTGATAATACTCATTTAGAATATCAATCCCTGATATTTAACTTTAAGTGAGGGGACGGCTGCATTTCTTTACTCTTTTGTTTCAAGGTCTGGCCCACAGGTGCCTGTCCCTTGCAAAGCTGCATGGTCAAGTTGCTTTCGATATTGTCCTGGAGGGCCTGGCCCTGTCTGACTGCCTATTCTGTAACAATGTATTTCCTATGTATGTGATGTTACATTTAGAGATGCAGGTTCCCATCAAGTCAATGTGATGTTATCAGTCAAATAATAATTTTCTATCTGAAATGTATGTGATATATACCCTGTGTACATTTAGAGATGCTAAACAAAATGGGGATTTTGTATGACTGCCAAACTATACTGCTATGTATGACTATTGTTGTCAAATATCTCTATGAAATTATATAACTGTTGTCCATTAACATTCTATGGGGATTTAACTGCTAAAATGTCCATGGTTGATAAAAAATAATAGTTCTCTAGTTATACTTCACTTCAAAGTACTTAATACTAAAATAAAATTCTAATAATCGCACACGAGGTCTCTCTGGCCCATAGGTGGGCAGCACAGACCCTGAGACTGGTAGCCATTAGAGAGGGAGATTGGGATGGGCGGGGTGTGGACTGCAACCTCTCTGAGACATGCCCACCCCTCTGTCGTGATGCAGCAGAGAATGAACTACAGAGACCAAGCCTACTTCTGCCAAAAATGTGAAGAAAACAAACGGCCAAGACAAGAAGAATGAAGGTGGCAACCATTTGGAAGACCAAAAACATTTGGGAGCCAAACCAGAGCATGTGATTTCTCATTTCCACCCAGTCAGGCCCAAAACCATTTCTTGGACCTACCACAGTGGCTGAAGAAGACAGGAATCTATTGCATTCAAGCATTTTCCAAAGACATGGGGCTTTGGGGCTGAATGCTGTGGACCCTTCTATCTGGCCCCAGAGGGAGGAGAGGAGGCATCCAGGGCTGGGCCTCTGGCTTATCACCACCCTATCCATCTTTGCCCAGGCTATTAAATCCCACAGAGTTGGTCAACCACTGGACAGGGGTCTTTGAGAAGCGAGGCATCCCTGAGGCCTGAGAATCCAGTGAATATATTGTGGCTCATGTCCTTGGAGCCGAAAACAGTTAAGTTCAATGTTATGGGAAATGAGAGGACTCTGGGAAAGAGGCATCTGTATTTTGCCTCATTAAGAGTGCTTAGCTGAGGGCTGGCCAGATGGCTCAGCGGATTGAAGTGCCTGTTTATACAGACACAGGGACCAGGGTTCGATCCCCACATGCCATGCCAGCCCTGCCCTAGGTTGCACTGAGACTTCGATTGAAACTGAGCATAGTGGCATAGGCCTATAATCCTACTGCTTGGGAGGCTGAAAACAGGAGGATCACTGTGAGTCCAGTCTGTGTAGTGAGACCCTGTAGATCCTATACTAAATGCATTAAAAAAATCTAATATTCAAGGGTGTGACTCCAAACTAAATGTATTAATATAGACACAGATTCCCCCCCCCCCAAATTGTTATTAATTCCTATTTTATGTCCCTATTTGTTCCTGACATTCATGCCAAGCTAAAAAGACAAATCTTGGCCCTCAAACTCCACAGGAAAACTTACTTAATCTAACTTTCCGTGTCTTCAGTAATAGAGATCAAAATGAACTACACACTGCCAACTTTTGGCTGTGATACTCGGAACTCCCATGAAAGCAGGGCCTTGACAACATAATGCTGTGCCTAAACAATGCTGCCACCAGGCAAGTGCGGTGAAGAAGGACACTGGACATGAGCCTGCCCCAACTTATATTCATCACTTGGATATCTACAAGCTCGAGGGTCACTGGAAATGTGAATGCCCTGTCTGCCAGAGAGCAGGTAAGTCATCCAATTCCCTGTTCTCACAGAAAACTTCGCTATGGCCAGATCCATATACTTGACCTGCTTGGTCTCACCGCTGAAGAGCAACAGCAGAGCTTGGGTTCCATGGCCTACATCGAGGCACCTTTGTCAAGAGTTCCGAGTCTCGCTAGACATCTCAGGTAAAAACACTATTTTTTTTGCTGATATGGAGACCACATACAGTGTTCTTCCTGACTTCTAAAGTCATCATATTAGCTCTACAGTCTCCATAGTGGGTATTGATGGCCAACCTACAGGACCTCTTGAGACAGGCGCTTTCCTTGCTAACGTCAGACACTGTTCTTCACTCTTAATTTCCTTGTGATTCCAAAATGTCCCATACCTCTCACGGGGAGACACCTCCTTCAAAAACTCCACTTCTCTTTCACCTCTCTCCTCACCACAGTGTATATCCTACAAACCCAACTTCAATGAACAGTCAGCTCCTTCCTTCTTCCCTTTTTGACCATATACTCTGAGACACTTCCAGTCCCACTTGTGTCACACATGCTATTCCTAGACTAGTGTTCCTCAAAGATCCTACAGTGTTTTTCTACACTCTCTGACACCTAATAGCCTCAAAACATCAAAAAAGATTCAAGCCCATCATTCCCTGCCTCCTTACCAATAGTTTTCTTAAAGCTATCCACTCACTATATAATACCCTCATTCTTCCTGTACTGAAACCCAATGGCTGCTATTATTTAGTTCAAGATCTCAGAACCCCTGTACTATGCCTTCTCATATCCCTCCTTCCACTGTTCATTTTACTGTCCTATACCTTAAAGATTCCTTCTTCACCATTCCCTTGCACCCAGATTGCAAGGACACTTTTTGCCTTCTCATGGACTGATCTAGACACTCCAATCTCAGCAGCTCACATAGACAGTCCTACCTCAAGGGTTCAGAGATAGTCCTCACTTCTTTATCCAAGCCCCTACTGCTGACCTGAAGACCCTTGATCTGTAGCCCAGCCACTTTTTCAGTATATCAATGACCTCCTCTTTTCCTACCTCTCTCATGCCCTGGCCCTAAAACACACAGCTACTCTTCTCAATTTTCTGTCAGGATGAGGTTATAGAGTCTCTCCCTCCAAAGCTCAGATAGCTTGTCAGGTAGGCACTTAAGCTGCTGAGCTATCTCCCCAGCCCTAACATTTTAATATGAATATTTGATTCCTGAGATTTGTCCTTAAAAATTACATTAATGTGCTTAACTGCTAGAAATATTTTAGGCAATCTTGATTTGTGAATCCAGGATAATCTTGACTCATGAATTGAGAACATAGTAAAAGACAGATTCCTGTCACCTCTTCTTCATTTCTATAGTACCATACACATAATGCTTCTCCCAAAATGTCCATTCCCAAATTTTCACTGGGAACTTTGAGAACATGTCATACTTTGCTTTTTAAAAAATGTTTTCAATATTAAAAAATCAAGGCATTAGGTAGAAAACTTTATTAATCAATAGTAATTTTTTTTGGCAAGCTCAAGTAAAACAAAACTGTAGGATACATACCAATTATAGTGATATTGCATAAAAACAATTAATTATGATTATGTTCCACAGTTTTAGGGCACTATTAAATAGATCACCTGTGTATATTCATATGCACAGTGGTATCTCAAAAATATGTAACAAATTGTTTTAATATTAAAGAAAAGCCTATTTAGAAGAAAACAAACATAATCTTTCAGCATTTTCCCACACATTTTCTGATTATCAAATTTTCACATCAGTTCATCTGTCTTTCTTTTCAATATAAATGCTCTGGTTCAATTTAGTTGGATCAGTTGTTGACCATACATTTTTTTTGTGTGTCAGTTGTGTCCTTTTCCCTCTTCTAAACTCCTATAAAATTTGATGTCTGAACTACTTATATGTAATAATTGTAACACAAAGTTACAATTATTTGTATTTGAGTCTTATCTACTTAACTAATGCCTAAAGTTTAAGGAAGTATATTTTTCTGTTTCTTTTATATATGATGCCTATTAGTTAACTATACAATAGACAGTCAATCAATATATACCAGCCAATTGAATTGAATAAGTTAACCTATATGACAGTACTTAGTCTTGAGTCATATTGACCTATATATCTGATTCATAAATAAAAAAATTATTAAATTTACGGGTGAATAAAAAGTGTCTAAGCTAGATAAGTTTGCAATAAGTATATGATTCTGGCAGGACCATTTTTACAATAATTTGCATCACCAATAGATAATCTATCTTCTCAAATTCAACATGTATTTTCATTATTATTTCATTATTTCCTCCATGAATGAGGACATTTGATTAGCCAAAAAGGATGACCTAGGAGTATTTTTCTTTAAAACAGGTGGAACTTGTCATGCATCCAGACTTTCTTCTTTGGGGCAGTGACCCACAGCTGCCTTCCTGAGATACAGCTTCCCATTTGTCTGCTGGCCTCTCACTTCTCTTTTTGTTTACCGTCTCTGTGAAACTTTATTTGCTTATTGCTTATTTTAGTGGGGACTGAACTAAGGAAACAACTTGCAATAGCAATTCTCTTTTCTTAATCTTTTTTTTTTTTTTTTTTCGTCTCTTTGAGACAGGGTCTTGCTATGCAGTTGAGGCTGGCCTTGAGCTCACTTCTGTAGCCCAGGCTGGTCTCGAACTCACACCAATCCTTCTGCCTCAGCTTCCGGAGTGCTGGGATTACAGGCATGAGCCACCACACCCGGCTAATCTTTTTGTTATTCAAACACAATCAATAGTGGAATAATAAAATGGACCTCCATGTACCTATTAGCCAGCTTAAAAAATATTAAATTTTTCCAAGGGAAACTCATTTGACCTGGAGACCAGGCCTGGCATGTGAGACCACCCTGGGCCTGCTGGAAACTCATTTGACTCAGCAAGTAGGCCCAGTGTGTGAGTGAGACTGCCCGGGGCCTGCCAGGAACCCATTTGACCCAGCAATCAGGCCCGGCGTGTGAATGGAACTTCATCCATCAGACAGGCCCAAAGGGGAAAACTGTGGCAGAATTTCCTGCAGAGAAGCTAGAGATAAGACCAATTCAGCTGATCTAGGAGCAGAACATTTTGCCAGAGTGGCACAGTAGGTTTACCTCCAAAGGCCATAGCAGGAAGAAGAGGAGCATAGCAACCAGACCCAACCCACACCCACTGGATGAGTTTGAACTTGGCAGATCCAGATATGGTGCTAAGGTAAGAACTCTACCAAAGCTTTACACCAAAGATCAGAAGGTAGAGCTGTACAAATGACGAGGAGAAGGAGCAAAGTGCACTCTCAGGCCCCAATTCCACCCAGAACAAATACAGGAGACAATAGCATAGAATAAATTGGAAATTACACACCTGAAATCTCTGCAATGATAGCATTTGAAGTAAGGAAACAACTGCAGAAAGGTATAGAGGAAATCAGATCAGAAATAATTTCTTAAGTATTGGGCTGGGAAGATAGCTCCATAGCACAAGTGCCTGTAAGTGCAAGGTTGTGAGTTCAAACCCCAGTCTCCACTCCCCCCAAAATAATAATTTCTGAAGTAAAAAAAAGAAATTATAATGAAAGAGGTACTAAGTGTTTCTAAAGAAGACACTGATAAAAATTAGAGGAGAACAGAAAAATGATGGAATCCTTAAATGAACAATATAGGAAAGTAATAGAATAAATGAAGCAGATTCAAAGTGCTATATAGGAAATTAAAACCTCAGTGACAAGCTGGCAAAACCATTTCAATGAAAGTGAAAACAGACTTTCAGACCTTAGAGACACTATTGCAGCTAGTGGAAAGGTAAGAAAATATCTCTTAAAAACAATTAGGAAACGGTGAAGTGACTGCAAGCAGAAAAGAAAGAAGCCTGGCAGGGCAAAGACATATATACACAGGATGAATTAGATGATGGCCCCTAGAACTTCCAAAAGCTTTTTGACACTGAGGATAGCAATGTGTAACAATAAAAATATGCTGGGAGTGCCTGTCATTCTGGTCTTTTAGATGTGTGCTGATTCTAATGTAATTTCAGTTACTGCTATACTCTCTCTAAATTAAATGGGTGATTTATCAGAAAACAAACAAGGATATTAAATGAGAGTAAGAGACTAGGAAAAAATGCCATAGGATCGAACAGCTACAATTTTCTGTACACTTAGATTTCTGAATGTCTGTGTAATAATGTGTAACTGCTTTTATCACATTCTACAGAGATTTATTAGAATATCAACGACTGATAGAAAAATACCAATTCCAAGCTGAGTCTAAGACATTTGACTCAGAAAGACAGTGATGTTATGCTCAAGTACCTATGTTATATAGTAATAGTATTGCTAAGCTTTTCTTCTGGAGGGTTAAGAATATAAGTTATAGACCAAAAATTGGAGAAAAAGAAGGGCTGCAAGGATAGACAATATTTTGGCCCTAGCCCTTCAAGGTCAGTGAGGACTTAGGACATAAGAGAACCTGTGCTGTAACAACCTATAACTCAGTGGTTTCCCAAATTTTCTGTTCAAGGAGATTATGGGGCTACAGAGGAAAGGGATTGAAGATGTATAGTGTGCCAAAGGAGAGACGTCTAGAGATAAAACATTCTCTTGGGCTTTCACAGAGAGCAAATTGGCCAAGCAATGGCTGTGACTCATCCAGATGGCTGAAACTGACAATAGTTCTACAAAGCACTGTACATGGTTCCAAAGTAAATCCTGAGGGGATTTGACTGACCTTGAGAGATACAAAAATTACATGTTTTGCTATAGAGGTCTACTTAGACTTGTCCTTAACCACTTTGCAGAAAAGATAGCCACAAGCCATAAAACAGAAAGCTAGATTAGAATGCTGAGTTGTAAAAGGCTTAAACCAACAGCTTTCAACATTTGCAGTTTTACCAATAACACACTGCAATTATCGAACATTGGATTATGTATATAACTTTCTCTTAGTTCAGTGGGAAAAAATTTTCATATCAATAATGATTAGAAAAATTATAATATCTACACCCCGGGCTCTGTATAACTAATAGGAGGACAACAATATGCATTGTATCAAATATTGGAAATGTACTACTAATGTGTTTTGAAACTGTAACGTTGTTATTTCTTATTAAAAGTAATAAAATAGTCATAATAGCACCCAATTAGGATGCAGGAAAAAAATAATTCAACATCTGCAAGATGATGCAAAGATGAACAACATAAGACTAATAGGCATCAGTGAGAAAGGAGTCAATACGAATGATGTAAAAAGAATATAGGCAAAAGTTATAGCAGAAAACTTCCCAAATATGCGGAAACAACTTGACATTGAGATAGCTGAAGCATATAGAGCTCCAGATAACATCAACCCAATTAAAACCACACCCAAACATATAATAATCAATATCCCAGAAATTCAGCACAGGAACAGTATACTAAAAGGTGCTGGAGAAAAGAAACAGATCACTTTTAAAGGAAAACCCATTAAAATAACAGTAGATTTCTCTTTATAAACCATCAAGTCAAGATGTACTTGGAGCAAAGAACTTCAAGTCTTGCAAGAAAACAAATTACTGAGCCAGATGTGGTAGCGCATGCCTGTAATCCCAGCACTTGTGAGACTGAGGCAGGAGGACTGGTGTGAGTTCGAGACTAACCTGAGCTACAAAAGCCAGTCTGAACTGCATAGCGAGATCATGTCTCAAAAAGACAAAAAATAACAAAACAAAACAAATTCCAGTCCATGCTGATATACCCTGCAAAACTCTCTTTCAAGTTCAATGGAGAAGTGAATTACTTCCATGACAAAGAACAACTAAAGAATTTCATGATGACAAAGCCAACCCTACACAGTTTACTAAAATATATTCTAGAGAAGGATCAAAATTATCACAACTCTATGAAGAAGAATGTAAAGCCTACCAAATTGGGCAAACAATTAAACACAGGAGGAAAAGAGGTATATATAACATCAGTCTTTCAATTATTCTTGGGTATACAGCAGTCAAATATTTCCATAAGCATACTCTACAAATGGACTTTTCCTGTACTCAATGGGTCATGATTCTGTCTGGTCTACCAGGTGGATATCAAGGAAAGAGCAGTAGCTCAGTCCCACAAGTTACACCTGGCCACCAGTAAACATCATGGACACTGTTCATGTGCATACCGTACTAGAACTTTGCGCGATACTCTATCCCCAAACTGTTAGATGTGATCATATATTTGCCATTCTACTATCTATGTTATGTTTTATTCTTAGTAATTCTTTACTGCCATGGAAACTTTTACTTAGTTGATATTTTTGTATATATTAACCTATTCAAATACTATGAAAGTACTCTGAACTGATTACAGATTCATATATATGATACACAACATTCTGGCTTCTAAGTTGGACTCATGATTTTAATTGAATTTTGGAATATTGTTTTGAAAATTTTTTTTTTTTTTTTTTTTTTTTTTTTTTTTTTTTTTTTTTTTTTTTTTTTTTTTTTTTTTTTTTTGTCTTTTTGAGACAAGGTCTCACTCACTGTGCAGTTCAGGCTGGCCTTGAACTCACTTTTGTAGCCCAGGCTGGTCTCGAACTTGCACTGATCCTCTTGCCTCAGCCTCCCAAGTGCTGGGATTACAGGTGTGCGCCACCATGCCCGGCTGTTTTGAAATATTTAATTTAATTTTAATTAATTAATTAATATTTAATTATTTTTGCATATTGTTTATACTTTTTGTTTTATGATTCATACGGCATTTTTGACTTACAATCTACTCATAAGACATGACATCATATTTTCTGCTAGCATTAGAAACTTTAAAAAGAAAAAAAGGAAAAAAAATATATGTGTATACACAAGAGAGTTAGGATAGATCTACAGCTACTTTCTCTTAGTTCATTGAGAATAAAAGTTTGTACTGATGTTGTTTAGATAAGATATCAGGTTTGCATCTTGTCCTCTGAATAACTACTATGAAGATAACAATATGCATTGTATTAGTTACTGTTACCGTCTTACTAAATTGTTTTGAAAGTGTTTCATTACTATTTTATCTTTTTTTTCATTAAAATGAGTAAAAATAAATAAATAAAAAATAAATTTTTCCAATCTTGTTTTGTTGAAACTATACTAATATGTTTATTTTTGTGTGATATATTTAAAATACATCAATGACATTATACTATTTTACTAATAAATATCTCAGTATATTTATAAGAAAGACTTAAAATACCACTGTATCTTAACAAAGATTCAGCTATATTATCTGACTATCTCTTTAAAAATGTCCACATTTGTCCCCCAAATATCTTTTTTTTTACAGTTTTGTTTGAATTAGGATTCAAACACTGCATTTGGTTGCTATCTTTCTGAAATTATGAAGTTTCTTGTTCTGCAATAGCCCTCTGCCCTACTTTTTGCATCCCTTTTATTTAAGTTTGTTTCATCCTCATGATGCCATTTACATTGCCTTTAATTTTGTGCTTCTCAAAGATTTGAGATTTGAGCTAAAGGTTCAACTAGACTTAGATTCAACTCTTTGGGTAACGATAATTCCCTAATAGTAAAGCACAGAATGACTAGCTGTTTCACTGCTAATGGTACTGTAAACATCACTAGTGGGTTCAGTTTGTGTCAATCAGACTTTTCCTTATAAAGTTCACCATCAAGACCTGGCAAGATAGCTCGGCAGACTAAGCACCTGCTTTGACAAGTGCAATGACCTGGGGTTCATCCTTTGTCCCTCATGTTGTGCCAGCCCCACCCCTGGGGTTCTCTGAGCCTGGGAATAGGTCGAGGCATGGTGGTGCATTTCTATAATCCCAGGATAAAAAAAAAAAAAAAATCACTGTGAGTCCAAGCTGTGTAGTGAAACCTTGTACCAAATACATGAATGAAAAGAAAAGAAAAAAAAAAAATTGACCATCAACTTGTGACTTCACCACATACCTCTTCCTTCTGCGTTATTGATAGTAATTTTAAAATGAAGAACATTTCTTCATCAGCTATTTGGTTCATAAAGGCATTTAATAATCTAGGTGCAGCAAATTATAATATTGTTTTTGGGAGGTGTCTTTCAGAGTTGATGCTGAGGGCTCTTTCCAGCCTGTAAGTGTCATGGAACACTTGCACTGCTTCATGGATTTCACCACTGGCCATTCTATTTTTTACTACCACATTGCATTTCCATGAATTGGTGTACAAAGACAATATACAGCACTTTGATAAAAGAGAATCTCCCAGACAAAAGGATGAGGTAGAACCTTGTCAAAGGATGTTTGCATCTTTGAAGATTATTTGTGTTCATTTAGTTGCCCTAAAATTCTTGACACAGGTGTTGCAGTCAGTTGTTAGCTTTTGCTATTTTTATGACTTTTCAGGGTATTACTCTATTAAATAGGCATGATATGAACTTTGCATAGTTATTTAAAGCTGTCTAAAAAGCTCTCTGCTCAGGAACATTGGAGCTGAGCCTGTCAGCTTCCTGCTTTGTGATTTCTCTAAGTAGTAGGATTCATTTTGCTATAAGCTTGTGAGAAGGCCTTGATCTGTAGTTAAAGAGAAACTCCTTTGCTCTATTAAGAAGTAAATATGACTCATAAACTCATATTCTTTATTGATGAGCATAGAAAATGGAACAAAGAATCTGTTGCTAGACATTCAACTGCTGATTTCTTAAGATCCTTGGGGAAAAAATATATATTTTTTTCCTTCACAATGGAACAATTAAAATGTGTTCTTTGCAAAATTAGTCAAGTACTGTTACAAATTCTTCTTTGGTACACTGAAAAGCATTGTAGTTCCAGCTTTGCAATGTTAAGGCATTTTCCTTGAATTGTCCCATGTTGGGACGAAGCTGAAATACAGCCAAAGACTTCTTCAGGATTCAATAACCTTTTCTACCCCTGAGTCTGTATGTAGTTAAGTTGGATCCATTTTGGCTTGCTTCTAGGGTAGCTTTTAAATTGTAAGCCCTGTGATTTTAATGCATTAGACTATTATTAAATGTGAATTAAGCTTAAAAAATAATAAATTTGATTTCCTTGGTTTGCTTTTATATATTCCTATTAATTTCTTTAGGTTAAATTTTAATATAGGGTTCTGAACTGTTCATTTTTCTGTCCTTCTTTGACCAATAGTTATATACCTTGAAAGCCTTTGAATACAATAAGCACCTTTTTCTCTAGTTTCTTTCTCCAGAATCTCCTTATCTTAGGTAGTAGGAAATGCATGATAAATGAATGGGACAGAACACAGCTTTAGTTTTCCAATCCTAATTCTAATCTTCAAGCTTCATGGGGTTTATTGAGAAAGAATTATCGGCAAGAAATATACATTGCTGCCAACATATCCGTGGGCTGAGGCTCTAAATCTATGAAATAAATGCTACCTATTGGTATTTTTTCATACATTTATTAACTGGTGGATAAGTTTTTGTCATGGCAACATGAGAGTGGAAAAAGGAAATTGTTGCCAGTTAGTTACAAGGTGAAAAACTTCTTTATCTGCTTCTTACATTTTCAAAAATTCTATTTTGAGGGTTTGTAGCTTTCCTGGCATCAAATTTTGAAAAGGGTATTCATCTTTTAAGAATTCTTGATAGACTCTGCCCCTAAGAACTATAAGTTCTTACCCTGAAGAAGCTTACATCGAAAAAACCCAAGACTTTATACTTTGAAAGACAGAGGAAACTACTAAGATTACTTGGGATACAAATTTTTCTTTGAAAATTATATTTTGATTAATAAAAGTGAATTTTCTAGAGCACCTTACTAATAGCTAATTGGGTATCTTAAATACATTAGTATTAGAACTATGATATGTAATGACCATTCATGTATCCTTTCCAAAGAACTTTCCAATCTTTCCAACCAAGATTTCCTAATCTTACTATAATTCAGTTAAGTTTTATCTCTGTGTCCCAGACAGAAATGCTGAAGTTATAAATACAGTCAATTTTAGAAGATCCAGAGTCCATTTAGGATGAGTGCTTACTGTATACTGTTAAAGTTATTTTTGTCCCTTTTTCCTCAGCTAGCATACACTAAGTATGAATGTTCATTGATTATGTTGAATAAATTTGGAGTGATTCATGCAGGAGCTTGTTTTTAGTTCTCTTCGACTATTCAGTTAATTCCAGATTCATCTCCCTTTGCATCATAAAAGGTTGTATTGGGGGTAACCTCAAAGTGTTTTATTTTAAATCAAGGTTTAATAACTCAAGGACAAGGCACTAAAATTAGTGTAATGGACTTTGAGTAACAAAAAAGCAAAGTTGTGTGATGGTATGTGGTCAACTAGAATGTCCACCTATTTAAATAAAAATAATTTAGAGCTCTTTTCAAAAAATGCAATTATCTGGGTTGAATTTAGTCAGCAGGCTCAGATTGGACTTTTTAGAAACATTTCTATACTTAAAAACTAGTTAACGTCATGAGACTATCACTCAACAAAACAAATTCCAGTCATAAAGTGACCAAGTTGAGGATATCTAATTTTTAGCACAGACAGATGTGTTAATTTATGATAGTCATTAAAATGTACATGTATATCAAATCATGTGTCCATTTTATTTTCAAGCTTTTCAGTTAAATATTTAAATACTGGACAATACTTCATAGGATTAATATGACAGTTAAATTAAATAGAAGGTAGCAACATGAAACATTTAATATAGTATCTAGCAAAATGTTGTTTCCCATTAAATAGTACTATTATTATGATGAAAAATTTGAAATATATTTGCTTAAATCTAGCCTTTTTTGATAGAAATTATCCACTACATATAGGATCATATATATATATATATATATATATATATATATATATACATATATATAATTAAGATAGTGATACTACTCATTTTCTTAGTTAGTTGAATTAAGGGTTCTATTTTTTTGTGGCCAGCTCAGCCCACTCTAGGGTAGGGGCAGGGATAGCATGGCATGTGTTGCCAGGGATTGAAGTGCGGTCCCTATATGCTTGTCTAAGCTTGCCTAACCAGCAGATGTAGACCACTGTGCTATCTCGCTGGCCCCTCTCTTAGTTCATTGAAAATAAATGTTTATACTAATACCATTTGGATAATTAAATGCCTTTATATTGTACTTTGAGTAACTGATTTAAGGATAACAATATGCAATGTATTAACCATTGTTATTCTGCTCTTATCTTATTTTGAACTTTGTTTTTCTCTTTTTATTAACTTACTTTAAAGAGAATAGAAAAACAATTGATAAGACATTAGAAATGATACACAACTAAAAAAACCCAAGATGATAGGTAATCAACAGTGGTTATTACATTGAGAATTATTGTCTTCAATGTAGTTGCTCAGATTACAGTTATAAACATGTAAAATTGGTCAAAGTAAAAATTTTAAGCATTAACTGCCACCTTCAAAAGACCAATGGAAATTAGTAGCACAATCATCTTAGTCTGTTTATATACATACAAGATTTTCCCCCTCCTTTTTTCTTTTTCTTCATCCTAATTTTTATTCATTTTGCTCAGTTTCTTTCCCTTTTACTATATCAATTGTACCTTCATATTTTATTTACTTTTTCAGGTTCTTCCACTAAGGAGACAATATGATGCTTGCCCATAGGTTTCTGATTTATTTCACTTATGAGTATGGCTACACTCCTAAAACTCTTATACAGATTTCATGCTATCACAATCAAAATACCATCAGCATAACTCATTAATCTAGAGAAAACATTCCTAAAGTTCATGTGAAGATAGAAAAGACACATAATAGCAAAGGCAATCCTGGTCAACAAAGGAAGGTCAGGGTTCATTGCAATTCCTGACTTGAAATTATATGCCAAACCTACTGTAACAAAATCATCATTTTACTGGCCAAAAAAACAGACCTGAGGATCAGTGGAACAGATGAAATGTAGACACACTATAAAACATTCAACCACCTTATCTTTGACAAAGGGGCCAAATACAATCACAGCAAGAAAGACAGCCTCCTTAACAAATGGTGCTGGAAAAACTGGCTTCCCACATGCTGAAAACTATTTTTTTTCTTTAAGATAAAAAATAACTTGTAAATTATAGAGCTAATACCTTAAATTGGTGAACTCTTTCTTCGTAAAAGCATTATCAAACTTATAAAAAGAACTATTAATATTTAAGTCTTCAAAATTATATTTAAAATTAAATCACTGATACATTTGAAATTATATCATGTCTTTAAAATTTGAAGGAATAAGACTGATTACTTAAAAAATCATTTATCACATTGAAGAAGTTAAAAACAAATGTAAACATGTCTCATGCTCATGGACTGGAAGAATTAGTGTTGCTAAAATGGCCTACTCCTCAAAGCACTATATAGTTTAATACAATCACTTTCAAAATTGCAATGCGATTTCATACAGAAATTGAGGAATATCCCTCAAATTTGTATGAAGCCTGAATAGCCAAAGCATTACCAAAAATGAAAAAAATAAAAGCTTTAAATCATCATTGTCTTATTTTTGTCCTGTTGCTGAGACAAAATACTTGACACCCAAAGTTAAAGGAGGTAGGGTTTATTTAGCTAACAGTTTGTAGAAGTTTCAGCCCACTATCGAAGGTGGTGGTATGGCAGGGTGGATGACAGAGGAGAAATAGTTCATGGTGGGAAAAAGATAGCAAAAACATCAGGGGACAAGCACACCTCTTTCTATTCCTTACGTCTTATCTAGGCTTCTTAGTCCAGGTAGCATTCACACCCTTAGACCTACTGTCCTCAATGCTAGTGTTGTATGATGAATCAAGGCCAGCATCTCACAGTGTAGATCCAGCCACCTCTGAAAAAGCCCCTCTTATGACCAGATGAGATTTTGGGTGATATCTACACACAAGCCATAGCAATCACACTGCTAATTTAAAATTATTTTACAAAGCTGTTTATCTAATTGTTTTCTCCACATTGTTTCAGCTCTTTCAGAATTTTAGTCTTTTAATTCCCGTATTTTTATTGGTGAACTTTCAGAGAGTAGAGCCCAACATAAATTATATAAAAGTAAAATCATACACAAGACCAGAAAGTTTTATTCTTTCTGATTCTACTTGTTACTAACCACACTGTAAATGTTATATATTGCTTATCACATTGAGATTTTAACTTTCATTTCCCTAATGACTGCTGATATTAAACTTTTTTTGCATGTGTCTATTTGTCATCTTTTTTGGTGTACATATTATAATCTTTTATCATTTATTATGGTATTTTATTATTAAGTGTTAAGATTTCTTTTTATATTCCAGAGAAAGGTCCCTTATGAACATGCAATTTGCAAATATTTTTTCCAAGTCTTTTTGTTCTCTTGGAAGAATGGGAGCCTTGGTTTCAAAGAAATATAACTAATAAACTTTTTTCTTTCTATGAATTGTGCTTATGGCTTTATATGAAAATTATTTTCTCATAATCCAAGGATTTTGTACCATAAATTTTATAGATTAAGATTTTATATTGAAGTCCATCGTTAAATATGGTATGAGGTATACGTTGAAGTTTATTTATTTATGTTTTGGTACCAGGGATTGAACTCACAACCTTGCACTTGCCAGGCAGATGTTTATTCTGTTGAGCTATCTCCAGTGCCCTGAAGCTCATTTCTTAAACATATATTTCTAAGACTTATTTCAGTACCATTTGTTGAAAAGTCTATGCTTTATTTATTGTACTACATTTACAACTTTATTTATTTATTTATGTATTTATTTATTTATTTTTGTGGATGTGTGTTTATGACTGGACCCTATTCTGTGTCATTTGCTTGTTTATCCAGATGCTCATGTCCCATTGACTTGGTTATTATAGCTTTGTACTAAATCTTACAGTATGATAAAGTCCTCTAACTGTTCTTTGACAATTGTGGCTATTCTAGGTCATCTGCACTTTCTATATGAATTGCATAATTGGTTTCTCAAGTTCTACTAGAATGTTTACTGGAATTTTGATTGTCTTGATTCTATATGTCAATTTGGGGACATGTCAATTTGGGGACATTTAACATTTTAATATTTAGTCTTGAGATCTACAAACACAGTAGCTCTCTTTACCTTTAATAAGTTTCTTTTAGCAATGATTTTTAGCTTTCAGTATATATGTCTTGCTTAAGTAAGTTTATCATGCTTATCCCTAAGGATTTTGTAATTTTTTCTGCTATAGTAATAGTATTTATAAAATTGCTATTTTTAATTGTTAGTTAATACCTTACAAAAATGCAGCTGCCTTCTGAAAGTTGATCTTGATAAATTCACTTTCCTTTTTCTCTCCCTTTCTTCCTTGAGCTGGTTTAGATACTATATTGCATCTGTCTACTGCCCTCTGTCCTTCCCTTACTCCCTCCTTTCTACACTTCTTTCCTTCTTTCTTCCTTCCTGCCCCTTTCCTTCTTTCCTTCCCTCCTCTCTTTCTCCTTTCTTCCCTCTATATTTTCTTCCCTTCTTTCTATAAATACATTATGATTTTCCACATAAATGGTCATGCTTTCTTTGGATAAAGATTTTATTCAGTTAGAAGCTTTTTAATTTAATTTAATTTTATGTTTTGTATTTTGGGGAAGGGTCCACAGGGAGTTCAGGGTCTCACTATTAGATCAGACTTGTAGTGATCCACCTGTTTACAGCCTCCCAAGAGCTGGGATTACAGGTGTGTGCCACCATGCCCAGCCTCAATTGCCATCTCAGTGTGCCCCAGGGGTGCAGCCAGTACAGCAGGCCTCAGGATTGAACCCCTAGCCCCTGTACTTGCTTGCAGCACTTTAATCCACTGAGCCATTTGACTGGCACCAGAAACACTTTTTATGATATTCAAAATGTCATAAAAGCTGATATTCTCATTTAATTCCTGATTTTAGAGGAAAAGTTATATTTTATATTGTTACGGAATTTTTGAAGGTTACTTACTCTTGTTGGTAACAATTATGCTACATTTTCAGCAATTAATAACTTATATTTAATAAAAATTAGCTTTAAATTTTATTTTGTAATAATGAATGATGATATCATTTTTCCCTTTAAGAAGTAGTTGAGCATATGTAAATAAGGTTAGGGAGGCATAAATTAATTCTTTTTAATAATAATGCCTTTTTAAATAAATTTTTTGTTTTTTTATTTTTATTTTATTTTTTTCTTGTTCCAGAACTTTTGTTTGTTTATTTATTTATTTTTATGGCCGGCTCAGCCTGCCCTGAGGGCAGGGCTGGCGCAGCATGTGGTGCCGGGGATCGAACCTCAGTCTCTGAAGCCGCCCAAGCTTTCCTAAGCAGGCGCTTTAGACCACTGAGCCATCCTGCTGGGCCCAATAATAATGCCTTTTTAACTTAAATTTTAAACAGTTTTGAAAGGGGCTGAACCAAAATATTAACTATGTGAGTTTTTTTTTCTTTTTTGGTGGCAGGTGAGATGAGTTGGAGTTGGACAGAAGCACTGGTTCTCAGGAGACTAACACAAAGTTTACTTTATAACATTCAGATTCTCCTGGACAAGAGATGCAAGGTTTTGCAACTCTACAAAGCTGATCTTTTCTAAATTAAATACTTCAAATACTGACCATGGTAGCAGACTGTGATCTGAGCCCAAGAAAAGTTACTTTGTTGTGAGTTCTGATGGGAAAATCCCACAACATAAAATTTATCTTTGTCCTTGGGCTTTTGCTGTCAGACCCAGCTGAGTTCAAACATTTACTGAGGAGCTGAGCATTATTTTCTTTATGTATGCTTTCCCCATCCTTGGTAACCAAGGAGGTTGTCATTTAACAAGTAGGATTTCTGCAGCAGTCCTTGAAAAGTTTCTTTTTTAGAGGATAAAGAAGCTTTTAAACACATTCTGCCCAGAATCCATCATATCTACTTGAAGTTTTTGTTAGTTCCAAAAGGATTATTTAGAGCACTGTCAGATTTCCAAGGAGCCATGAAACACTGCCTGCATGTGCACACCAGCTCCAACTTTTGGAAACTTGCATATTGTGTCTGAGAATGTTGATTTACGGTGTGGATGCCTCTTACACAAAAAGTAGCAAAATGACGTGTGCTCTTTCCACTACCCACCTTCACTCCATGCTTTGTCTTTCAACTCTTCTTCATTCTTTAGGTCTTCCTGTACTTCTCCTCTCACCCAGGGTCAGAATATCTATTTTCCACTACAGTAGTACCCAGTTCTTCCCTTGCCACACATTTACAGACTCTACTGTCATTATCTTAACTTATTAGCATCTCTCACTAAACTGTACTTTCCGTGAAGGCCTTCCATCCATTCAGGTTGCCCAGCATTACACCACCAGTAACCAGCAGCTGAGCCTCATCCATAGTTGTTACTGAGAGACAGTTGGATAACACTGCACGGAGCAGATCTAGGATGAGTAGCAATATTTCAGTTCCCAAGTAAGAGTTATAAGGTAAAGTTTTACTTGTTCATGGATTGAATTGGATAAACAATGAAGGACCAGAATTTGAAAAACAATCAAAGGAAAACAATCTAGAGGCACAGAAAGAGAGAAAACAACCATGGATATATAGATTAGATGAACTATTCTTGCAGTTAATAAGGTTACCTGCCTGAAACTGGGAATAGAAACGTGATTTAGACATGGCTCCAAGAACCTCAAAGTTAGACACAGATGAGCTCCTAGCAGGCCAATGGGTAAACGTAGACCACTGTGACAAAGTCACTTTACAGTGAAACTTTAGAATAGTCTGACAAAAAAGGAGGAAATAAAGTTGTTCTTATTAATATGCAGTCATTTGTCATATAAATGTATTCACCTTGTTCTTTTGGTATTTAAGTTTCCTGAAACACTCATGTGTATGGATTGTTTTACTCTAATTTTTCTTTAGATTTTCCCAGCTTAGGTTGACCCCAGCATTGGGCTTTCCAAACCTCAGACACATGTCATTGGGAATGGGAAGAAAACAATTATACCTGGCATATAGAAAAAAGTCCATCATATATTTTTATTTTCTAAATGATCACAGTGCTGAAATTCTATTAGTTTAAGTATTTTAAAAATTTGGAAATAATATGATGTGGTGTAGATCTGGAATTGTTTGACAGGGACCTTTCTATCCGTGAGTCCCTGACTTACAAACATTTGAGCTGCAAATTTACATAGGTGTACTGTAGAAGAATCACTTAGATTAGGAAGGAGTTGGATTTATGGTCTTTCTCCCAGAACAGCACTAATTTTTTGGTTATGGGCTTACTGTATATGACAGAAAGAATAAAATTTATTTTTCTTAATATTAATCTTTTTATTTCTAGTGGGCTCATATAATGGTCTGGAACTACCAGGATGTTTAAATATTAGTTTCAGTGTTGGATGTTTTTGTCTCATTCTTCATCTTAATAAAGATGTACAGTGTTATATTTAAGTATTCTGTTGTCAATTAATTTTATAATAGATATTTCATATCATACTAAGGAACATCCTCCTGTTTTTAGGTCACATACTTAAAATTTTATTAATTGCTTTTAAAAAAAACCACATGCTTTGAAGCAATCAGATGACTTTTCTCCTTTGACCGACTAATGCAGTGAATTATAGATTTCCTAACACTGGGCTGTAATTGCATTCATTCCTGTAATACATCCTACTTTGTCATGGTGTATTCTTCTAATATCCTGACCAATTTGATTTTCTTATATTTTATTAATGATGTATGCATTTATAGCTATGATTGTGATTTCCCAGGAGACTAGGAATTTGTCTCACAGTTCTGACACCATGGCTACCTTTTGCTTCCAGCCCTGAAGCTGTGAATTTGTTTTTCTTTCTTTTTTTTTTTTTTTTTTTTTGGTGGGACCAGGGTTCAAACTGACAACCTTGTAGTTGACAGTCAGGCACTTGTGCCACGGAGCTATCTCCCTGGCCCCTTGAAGCTGTGAACTAGACTGGGGAGGTTGCGGTTGAACACATGCTTGTAGGCTGCTCTCTTTCATCCCAGTTAGACCATGTGCTATCCTTTTTAACATTTTACTCTCATTGATCTTCTATGTAACAAACTTTTCTTATAGCTGCTCTCTTGCTTTCTTCAGGTTCAGATTGGCTTTTCTCTCTTTCTCTTCTATTTCCCCTTGGATTTTTTTGTTCAGCAGAAATTGGGAAAGGATAAGCAAAACCTATTTTATTAATGTTGCACATCAAATAACCTTGTTCATCAAATCTAGGAGCAACACGTAAAACAAGATTCTACTATATTTTCATTAAATTTGCTCTTGAGACATTTCCAAAATCAGGCATTAGCTATCAAAATTTTCATAATGGAAACTTCTTTGCCTGAGGAAGGAGCGAGTATTATTGAACCTCTTCCCCAGAGCTGAGAATAACTCAGCAACTGGCTTAACATCATAGCTGAGGCAGCTGGCACAGCATATATTGAGTGCTAATTCTTATGCCTAGCATAGCATTTTTAACTGCAGATTTATGCAGAAGAGTAGCAAAGCCATTTTTATAATTCTGGAAACTGAGAAAGAACTCACACTTTTTTGTGCAGGGTCTCACTACGCAGCTTGGACTCGTAGTGATCCTTCTGATTTCTGCCTCTCTAGTGCTGGGAGTGTGCACCACCCGACCTGGACTCCATCTTTAGCTCAGTGCACCCTGGGGCAGGGCTGGAGTGGCATGCAGTGCTAGGGATCAAACCCTGCCCCTGTACTTATACTTTTGTTTAAGACCAAGAGTTCTATTTGCTTTTATTCTGTGCAGTACTGGGCTTTAGGAGAGACATTCTGAACTCTGTATAAGTTTCTTATTAAACCTCAAAGAGTCTGGAGGAGCTTGTAAACCCAAACCTCAAAATGAATGCAGTCATAGCAACAGTCAATTACAAACTCCAAGAGTGTGTCATGTTTGTACTCCATGGTAGTGGCTCCTTTCCTTCTGCTCCTTTTCTCTTGCAATAACTGCACAGGCTGTACTTTGGGTCTCCTCTTGCTAGTCTTTCGCTTTAGGATCCTGGGTCTGCCTTCTCCTAGGACATAGTTTCCTCAGCAGGTTGTTAGGAGGTCCTACTTAAAGCCTCAGTAGGGCAGAAATGGTAATTTTGATGTTGACTTTGGAGTGTGATGATGCCAAGTGCTAGAAAAAGGATACCCATCACATTTGCTGTGTGCCACCAAAAATCTCAAGAGCTTGCACAGGTTTTAGAGGACTTTTTCCCAGAGAGAGCTTTTGCCGTCTTAATCTTTAGATTTCATTTGTGTCAAGGAGGAAACATGCTATAGTGAAGGACTCTCAGGCTGGCAGACAGGATGATGGAGAGAAAAAATTTCCTCTTGGTTATACATTTGTAAGGCTTACAGCTGAGTTTAGCTGTGTGACAGCTTTATGTCCAGGAATAAGTGATTTTATCAAGAAGTGGTCACTTCTGCTGTTCATGGGTGTTTTATAGTGTTTGGGAAGTCTGTTCTGCTTTTGAGTAGTTTGAAATTTAGTTCTCAGTCTCAGATTAATGTCTGTAAAATGGAGATTGTGATATTGACATTGTTTTTAATGTAATTTTTTTTTGTGATTTCTTACACTAGCTTTGGCTTATGGAAGGTCTAATGAAGCATTGTAGCTTTTATTGTATTTTTTGAAAAAAAGCAGGAGAAAACAACCATGCAATTGGCAGAATAATAGCTCTTCCAAGAGGTCCACATCCCCCTGTGGAAGTGACATTGTAAATGTCACTTTTCTTGCTCAAGGGACTTTGCAGATGTGACTCCCTCAAGGGCCTACAGATAAGGAGATTACGCTGGGTTACTGAGGTGGCTCTAATCTAATAACAGAGGCCCTTAAAAGTGGGCAGGCAAAGGATTTTGACAGAAGCATGGTCAGAGGTGTGCAACACTGCTGGTTTTGAAGATGTGAGGGAGGAGTGAGCTCAGACTGTGAATGGAGTCTAAAACGTAGAAAAAGCAAGGGAATAAATTCTATCCCCGAATAAATAATCCCTCTAGATTACAGAGGTAACTAGTTATGCTAACTCTACTGACTGTAGTCCAGTGAGATCCAGGTCAGACTTCCCAAACCTAGAGAAGTTACGAGAATATATTTGTATTGTTCCAGGCCTTTAGGTTTTTGGTGATTGGTTTCAGCAGTAATAGAAAACTTAAGGGTAATGTGCAGGGTCTGTGAAATTGTACAAAGGATGGAGTTCACGCTCATCTGTTTTTTCTGAATTTCTGGGATCTTGATTATTGTGTCTGAGTACAGGCTTATTTTGGTTAAGGGTAATTGAAGTTCTTTATACTTCACTTAACTGTGTGTTAGATTCTTTCTCCATGCTTAAGAAAGTTTCTGTTGCTACTACAAATAGTCTTTTTATGTTATTTGTGTTGACTCTTTAGGTTTCATTGAAACTTGCCAATTTTGTATTGTTTTTCTTTGCATTCTTTTGTAGCTGTTGAATTGTTATTTCTTGGTCCTCTGTTATTTTTAAGAGATCTTTCCTTTTGTGATTACTAGCTGTAATGTTACATTCAGGTCTGAAAGTCTATCTTCCATTTTGTTCACATAGTTTTGGCAGCTTTCAGTGAAATTTTTAATTTCCTGGATATCTGTTTGGATTTGTTGCATGTACTCTAAGTCATTTCTGTGTTGTTCATTCAATATTTTTGTCATTTTTCTATTCTTCTCTTTTTTAAACCTATGTTTTCTTTAGATATGCTGAAAAATTCTTTCATGATTGCTATTTCTTTTTTACTTGAAAGATTATCTCTGAGCTGATCTTTTCTGTAGCCTAATGGAGTTGTTTCTTTACTTCATTTGCTATCATTTCAGAAATTTCAGGTGTGTAGTTTCCAAGTTCTTCTATGTGCTTGTTTTCTGGACTTGTTTTGTGTGGGATGGAGGTCTGAGATTGCCTTTTCCTTCTGTTTTGGCATTTTTGAAGTTCCCAGTGTTCACCCAGGCTTAGCAATGATGGTAGGGGGATGGAGTGTGGGTCAGCAAGGATTTGATGATGGTATGTGGGGTAGACTTACCAAAGCCCCCACTGCCCGGGATTCAGTTTGGCTTCCCTGGCAGTGTGTGTGTGTGTGTGTGTGTGTGTGTGTGTGTGTGTGTAGCTCAAGCTCAGCAAAGCTCCTGCAAAGGTAGGAGGCAGAGTAGTACTCACTAATGCTCCTGTGATGGTGGGGAGTGGTGGGTTGCAGGTCAGCTAGGTTCCCTTGATAGTGGAGTTGTGGAGTGATGCAGGGCTCACCAAGGCCCCTTAAGTGTCCAGTACTCAGCCTGCATTCTGCGATGGTTGGGGAGCGTGGGCTGCAGTTCAGCGAGGCTCACATCACTGCTTTGTTTTTGGACAAATTATTGGGATGTATGCTTAATTGTAGTTCCTTTGAGTTTAGTAAAGATCTTTTAAATCCTACTACTTTCTCCTCTTGGCAAGAGATATGGTTTGTTTCACAAGAACTAAAATGCTTTATTATACTCAAACAGTTCTGAATTAGGAGTAAAATAGTCACATTACTTATATATATTTGGAATTTGGAAGTATGGAGTGTCTATCATTTTAAACACTCCTTGTTTGTACTCTAAAAAAAAGTCAACAGAATTTTGAACCTTTTTTATCGTTCTGGGAATAAAAAATTATAAGCTGAAGTTAGAAAATGTGAAGTAGGGTCTTAACGCTTTGGAAAAATAAATCATGTAATCTCCAGTGTGGATCCACAGCATGGTGATGATTATGCCTAATTATCTACCTGCTGTGTAAGTGAAAGGAGAGAATTTAAATAAAGATACATTGAGAACAGCTCCATTATATAATTTCAGATGCAATTATTCCAACATGAATTATTGTTATTAGGATTATTGTGTTATGCAATCATAGAATTTTAGTTCAACCATGGAATGCTAGGTATCGTTTAGCTCTGGAGTGGTTAAATATCTTGCAACATTTCTCTTGGTTCCTTATGGTTCACTTGGGACATGCCTTGTATAATCATTGGACAGTGAGCCAGGCTGGGAGCTTTATCTCACATACATGGTACATGCAAGGAATGTACAAATTTTGAGGCAGAAATTATCCTACAGTTAGTGAAACTAAGCACTTCTGACTCATGTCTTGTCCTTTTCCCAGAATGTACAGTGTTGTTTGGGGGACTGGGAAGAGAATAAACTGTCTTATATGTAGGTCTTCTATATGGTTCTTTCCCTGATCTTTTTTTTTTTTTTTTTTTCTGATCCAGGTTGTTACTATGCAGCTTGGATTTGTAGTGATCCTCCTACTTAGCTTCCCTAGTGCTGGGACTAGTCATGTGCCAACATATCCAGTTTCTGGGCCAACATGAGGTGTCCAGGGTTCCAGGGCTGGCATAGCATGCAGTACTGGGGGTGGAACTGGGGACTTTGCACTTTCCCTGACATTTGGAAGGGACCTGAGATGTACTTCTGAATTGTTCCCAAAAATTAAAGTAGCAATATCAGTTTTCATATGTGAGTACACAAAGCATCAAATAGTTTAACATTTCTAGAACCTGAATCCATATATTTGGTTCTGGAAGTTTCTGGTGCCAGACTCAGCACTGATAGTAAGGCAATGGAAGAAAACAACAATCTATAAAGTAATGAAGTCATAAATTTATATCTGGCTTTTAAGGTCTTAGTACACACATATTCAGTCACACAAAGTTCTTACATGGGCCCAAGGACACACACCTTACACACATATACACTCACAGATACATGTTTCACACATGTACACACATAATTAAACATAGGTAAGGGAGGTTTTAGTACCTTTTATGTGATCTTTTTCAGAGTGCTGTATTGAATTTTATAAATTTGATTCCAATGTATGATTCTTACGTAACATATTTTCCTATAATATGTCAAGTGGATGTTTGCTGAAGAAGGATGTCATGGAAGATGGAAAAATACAGTGACCACCTCTAGATTAATCTAGCATCACAGTTTTTTGTAATGTTATAAGAATGTAGATACTAAAGGACTCTCATAGTCCCTAACTCTTTGTATCCTCTAACAAGATGCAAATGGTATTCATAAAGGTGTAGTGAACTGATGGAGTTGCTAGAGTCAGTCTAACAGGAAGAACAAAGGACAGCTGACCTCTACAATTATAAACTGCATTTCTTTTTTTTTTTTTTTTTAAATTTTATTTTATTTTCTTGTTTCAGAACTTTTATTTGTTTATTTATTTATTTTCATGGCTGCCCTGAGGGCAGGGCTGGTGCAGCATGTGGTGCCAGGGATCGAACTACAGTCCTTGCAGCTGCCTAAGCTTTCCCAAGCAGGCGCTCTAGACCACTGAGCCATCCCGCCGGGCCCCAATAAACTGCATTTCTCATGCAGTTGCTGAAGGATCACAGAATTGAAAATTCAAAATGGATTTAAGCCATGCTGGCCCCACCCCTGGGGCAAGCTGAGACTGCAATTGAGACTGGGGTGGTGGCATGTGCCTGTAATCCGAAGCTCTTGGGAGGCTGTAAACAGGTGGATCATTATGAGTCTGATCTAGTAGTGAAACCCTGAACACCCTGTAGACCTTTCCCTAAAATACAAAAAAAAAAAAAAAAAAAAAAAAAAAAAAAAAAAAAAAAAAAAAAAAAAAAAAAAAAAAAAAAAAAAAAAAAAAAAAAAAAAAAAAAAAAAAAAAAAAAAAAAAGATTTAAAATTTAAAAAGATATTAAAGGAGATTGAGAGACTAGGAAAATGCCATAGGATCAACTGGTTACAATTTTGTATATACTTTGATTTCTAAATGTGTAAAAATGTGTAATTTCTTTTATCACATTCCATAGAGATTTATTAAAATATCAATGATTGATAAAAAATACCAATTCCAAGTTAAGTCTAAGATGTTTGATACTCAGTAAGACAGTGATGTCATGCTCAAGTACTTATGTTATAGAGTAATAGTATCACTAAGCTATTCTTCTGGAGGGTTAAGAATATAAGTTTATAGACCAAAAATTGGAGAAAAAGAAGGGCTACAAGGAGAGACAATATTTTGGCCCTAGCCCTTCAAGGTCAGTGAGGATTCAGGACATAAGGGAATCTGTGCTATAACATCCTGAACTCAGTGGTTTCCCAAATTTTCTGTCCAAGGAAATTACTGGGCTACAGAAGAAAGCTATTGAAGATACATAGTGTGTCAAAGGAGAGTCACTTAGGGAGAAAACATTCTCTTGGGCTTTCACAGAGAGCAAATTGGTCAAGCAATGGCCATGACTCATCCAGATGGCTGAAATTGACAACAGTTCTCTACACAGCACTATACATGGTTTCAAAGTAAATTCTGAGGAGATTTGACTGACCTTGAGAAATACAGAAGTTACATGTATTGCTATATGGGTCATGCTTAAACTTGCCCTTAACTACTCAGCAGAAAAGTTTAACCACAAGGCATAAAACGGAAAGCTAGATTAGAACGCTGAGCTGTAAAAGGCTTCAATCAAGAGCTTCCAACATTGCCAGTTTTACCAATAACCCACTGCAAATATTGAACATTGGATTATGTATACAACTACTTTTTCTTAGCTCCATGAGAAGAAATTTGGTTGTACCAATAATGATTAGAAAAATTATAACATCTACACCCTGTGTTATGTATAACTAATAGGACAAAAATATGCATTGTATCAAATGCTGAAATGTATACTAATGTGTTTTGAAACTGTCACATTGTTATTTCTTATTAAAAGTAATAAAAAAGGAATAAAAAAGGATTATAGGATTTCACCAAAGACGACCATTCTGGTGATGATAAGATTTCTGAGGACAAAATCACCTGAATGTAGTATTGGCTTCTCTGCTGTTGCAGAGAATATTCCTTAGAACAGTGATGGTGAACCTTTTAGAGACAGAGTGCCCAAAACTCAACACCAAACCCAATTATGTATCATGAAGTGCCAACAGTGCTCTGCCTTGAACTTAATGTCCACTGGAAATCACCTCTCTGACCTCCAAACCAGTGATGTCAAATCTTTTAGAGCTCTCAGTGATACAGATCGGTTTTAGTTTAGAAAAAATAACTTATCTGATGCTCAGCTGTTGGGGTGGGTGTCTCCAGAGAGGGCTCTGCATGTTCTCTGTGGCACATGTGCCACAGACTTGCCACTACTAACTGTAGCAACTGTTTAAGGAACAATGAAGCCTAACCCATGGCATGCGTGCCACCTCACCATTTGTATCACTGAAACCTCCAGAGTGTTCAACATCATTGGCTTAGCCTGTGCATATGTGGGGTGATTTCCAGTGGACATTAAGCTCATGTCATCAAAATTTCTGGGCAGGCACATCTTGAGCTTAAGGTAAAACTGATATCAACTATAGTGGATGCCAACTTGTGTAAATAAATAACCAAGATCATTATTGGCACACAACCACTATTGGGTATTATGGTATAAATATAGACTGGCATGAGGGCTTGCAAGAGACTAAGTGGTTGACGACTGTTGGGTGCATGGCTGGGCAAGAGGCCTGTAGATTTCCACATAATTATGCACAATGGAGCTAAGCAGCTGAGAATAAAGTTGTCTAATCTAGTCTGCAGTTCTGATTCTTTTCCCCAGTCTGCCCTAATCTCAAGTCAACCTTCTCAATTTGAGCTGGTGGGAAAGCAAACTATAAAGAAAAATCAGGCAACAACTGACTATTGAACTAGAAAAGATGACCTTGATGATCCCCAAAGTATCAAGAGTTTATGAATCTATCATTTTGCATCATCTCCAAATACTAAAACATATGCATTGACTTGTTTTTAAGGCTGCCTCTTTAATCACAGGCAGGCATACAGTTTTGGGCTAATGGGGCAGAAGCTATGACCCGCAGTGGCCTCACAGGCAGTTCAATGTGATTAGCCCCCTCTGGCAAGGTTCCTCCCAGAGGAATCCTCTCAGGTATATTTTCTGCCTCAGAGACATCTAGCCCTTTTGCTATTTTAAGAACACACTTCTAAATTATACAAGTCTTTGCTGACACAGGGCCGTAACACCTTGCCAAGAGGAAACCTCTATGAATGGAATAAATGAAGAGAGAAAGCCTAGCAAAACTGTGTCAGTGTAGCTGTTCCGAGTTCCACAAATTCTACATGGTGTGAAGTTGAGGGTTCCTGAGAGTCAGGACCAAATATTGTTTTTTGTATCTGTAGTTACCCAAGAAGCATCCTGATACCAAATACATCCTGGGGCGGGGTGAGATGCTGGCATGGGAGCCAGCCAAAATCTACCAGGAAATCACCTGCATTAGTTACCAACATTACACAGACCTTGCAGCTCAATATTGTTTCTGCTCACAGTAGCTGAGGACCTTGACTCAAGGTAATTATTCCACATGGCTCATAGGCAATTCCCTATACTTTTTGCATAACAAGCCAAGTGAAATATTGTGAAGGACTCCGGGTGATGTAAATCCTGAGCCCTAAAATGTACTAAGGATCTTCAAAATGAATACACCTTTTGTCCTATCAACTTTGTTTCTAGTAACACATTCTAAGGAAATAATATGACAGATGTTCAAGCATACTGAATCACAGCCCTTTTTAATATCCCTAAGCTGTAAGTCTTTTTCCTGCTTCCAACTAAGAGACTATGGTTACAATGATTATGTTGTAGATTATGCTATTAAAATGATTTTATGTACAAGATTAATTAACAAGTAAGTGATTAATTTTTGTTAAAACACATGTTTTAAACAGTGGCTTTGATGTTGATGTAATTAATAGTAACAGTACAGCTATATGTCCAGTACCATCCCTAGTACATACTGCATCAGGTAGATGCATGACTGGATGAAGAAACGAAAGCACAGAAAAATTTGATATTTTGTGTGAGGCCACTAAATTGAACAACAATTCAAATGGGAAAACTAGGACTCCAAACCCTGAGCATTAGCCACAGCTAACACTGCTTATGTAGACTAAAAAGTCTGACAATGATTTTACATATGTGTTACTGATTATATATTATTGCACATATATGTTTTTGCATGTATATATGGAGCTTACCAAAAATGTATACACGCTTTAAGCAAAGAAAAACTTGTATAAATATTTTAGTACTAAATTCATTGAGATATCATGAGATGAATGCAAGTTATTGTGGCCTCTGCAATTACAAATGGTGCTCAAAGTGATGGCCATTATTTTCTAGATATTTATTTCTTTTTTTGGGGAGGGGCTTTTTTATTATTTTTTTGCAGGACCGGGCTTTGAACTCAGGTCCTATAGTTTGCCAGGCAAGCGCTTATTCTACTGAGCTATCTCTCCAGCCCTCTAGATATTTATTAGTATGGTTAATTGGTGCTTGGGTAACCCCAGTCATTGAGACTGCTACATGTACATTTTCAGCTTCTTGGGTTCTACAAATTAAAGTAACAGCATTTGCTGAAAAAATATCATCTTATTTTTCTTTTCCTGAAGTGTGGACATATTTTTTGGTGGACTCTGCATGTTACATGTAAATGCTGTATACATATATAAATATTGATTATGTGTGTAAGATTATAGGTGATATTTGTCCTTAGACCATTTATAAGTAGGACAACACTTGCAAAATAACATTATGAACAATAGAGAATTGCAGAACCAGGATTACTAGCATGGCTAAAGGGTTTTCTTGCTCAACCAGCATTAATTTGTCTAGAAAAATAAAAGTCTTGCTGTATGGGTTGACCACACTTCAGCATTTATTGTTTAGTTTTGGGCCCATAGCTCAGTGTCTCACTTTTCCTCGAGAGGCCAGGAAGCAGAAAGAAGCATCTGATTACCATTGTGCATTCAGTTCTTAATGATCTCAGACTAATGTTGACCCTGCCTGCGGTTTATATTCAGCAGCTGTATTCTTTTCTTGTGGTGAAGCTTTCAGAATTGCAGAATGTTGGCCCTAGGGCAATGTTTCTCAACTAAAAGGGATTTTTTCCCCTCAGTGAGCATTTGACAAAACCAAGGAATATTTTTGGTTATAGGAGCTGAAAGAGAGCGGAGTGGTGCTCCTGGCATCTTGGAGCGGAGTGGTGCTCCTGGCATCTCGGGGTCTGTGGAGGCCAAGGGTGCTGATGACCCTTCTACAGTGCTCACAACAAAAAATTTCTGGGCCCCAAGTCTCTCTAGTGTTGAGATCTGGAACCCCTGTCTTACCTCTATGTCATCTTTCTTGTCTCCTATTTTGCAGGTGGTAAGACAAGTCTTGACTGCTTTGGCTCCCTGAGACTCACTGTTTTTTTCTTTTTCCTGTACAGTTAGGGTTTTATGAAGAGATGCAAGTTGTGAAAAAGGTTGTGGGCATTGTATTCAAACCAACCAGATAGACTTGTGCTAGGAATATAGTGTGGCTACTCACTAAGCTGTATTATTATTATTATTATTATTATTTTAGGGAAGGGTCTAGAGGGTGCTCAGGGTCTCATTACTAGATCAGATTTGTAGGGATCCACCTGTTTACAGCCTTCCAAAAACTGGGAGTACAGGGGTGCACCACCACGCCCAGCCTCAATTGACCTGTCAGCATGACCTGGGGGTGGGGCTGGCACAGCAGGTCTGGGGATCGAACCCCGGTCCCTGTGTCTGCTTGTAGGTGCTTTAATCTGCTGAGCTATTTGGCTGGCCCTTAAGTTGCATGTTTATAAGCACATCATTTCCCCTTTGAACTATAGGATGCATCTCAGCATGTCATGAAATGCCATTGGCAAAAATTCCAGTGTAGTGCTCTTCTATGTTGTATGTGTTCTACAAATGTTTACTTTATTTTATTTATTTAAATTTTTTTAATTTTAATTTTTTTTTCTTGTTTCAGAACTTTTGTTTGAGGAAAGATCTTATAAAGCAACTAGTTTTCCAATTTATGGCAGTGTGTTTGAAAGGGATAAACATTTATTAATAGCTGAATTTATTGTATACTTTCTTTACATTTATATTCATTATATAAATTTATTTTATTTTTTCACATATTTTTATTATTATTAATTAAATTTAACAATGGTTATATTACATATTTTCATCAGATCAGTTTAGATTGATAGATATAGGTATATAAGACTGATCAAACAATTAAACATTAACACTTTCAATAAACATTACTTTTTTTTTTTTCTTTTCCCCTTTCTTTTTTTTTAACAGTTGACTCATTGCATATTGTCCTCACAATAGTTCTACAGAGCACAGTGTGTGGGCATGACCCACCTTCCTATTGATGTTGCTAAGAAATTAAAAAAAAATGAAAAGAAAATTCTTCTCTTTGGACTAAGAGGAAGCAGATGCATACACAGTCAAGTGTTCTGCAATTGCAGTGGGCCACCAGGAAGCTTGCAATGCTGGAGGCTATTGATACAAGCCTCCTACAGCTCATCTCATCAATGTAGCTATATAAATTTATATACATTTTATTTGCTAAGTTTATTGGTATATTTTAGGTATCCATGATCACATTCATCATAAGGAATTTGTACCTGTGCATAATATAACATAGTTGCTTTTCTCATTTCCCCACTATCCTCCCTTTAACCACTCTTCCCTTTATTTTTAAAAAATTCTATATATTTGGTACAATGTCTCACGATGCAGACTCATAGTGATCCTCCTGTTTCAGCCTCTTTGGTGCTGGGATTATAGACATACATCATGACAAAGTGTTTGTTTCCCCTCCTTATTTATAAACGCTTTGTTTCAATTTTTCCTTTTCTAATTTTTTCTCCCTTCTTTTCTCCCCCTTCCTAGTTTCCCTTCCCATTTGAACATTTTATTCCAGTTTCATAATATCTGTCTTACAGTTTGATCCTTACTTATACTTTTGTACTCTCATACCAGAGAAACAATGTGGTGTTTTCGTTTGTGTCAACATATCCATTCAGTTAGAAATATTTCAGGCTTATTCTTCTGTACGACAGACAATATTTTAGGACTGTATTATATAAAAATCCACATCTTCTTTATCCATTCACCAACTGATGGACATTTGGGCTGATTAGATTTAGCTATTGCAAACTGTGCTGCTATACATATGGGTGTGCATATATCACTGAAGTCTGATGCTTTTAATTCTTTTGTCAGATACCATGAAGGAGAATAGCTCAATCAAATGGAATCTCTCATCCTAGGTTTTTGAGGAATATTCACACTGATTTCCACAGCAGTTGTACCTGTCTATACTTTCACTAACAGTGGAAAAAGGTTTCGAAGGGAGTTAGACTTAGAAACTTTTGTTTTTAGTTTTCCTTCAAATTTTTCCAGATACTAATCAGTAGACTATTGTGCACTTATATACATTTTGTATGTTTTGTGCTGCAGAGAACCTGAGGTCATTAAACCAAAACAGGAATTTATTATTATTATTGCTATTATTATTGTACTCTTTAGGGGTGGGCCTACAGGGCATTCAGGGTCTCACTATAGATCAGACTCATAGTAATCCACCTGCTTACAGCCTCCCAAGGGTTGGGATTAGAGGCATGTGCCACCACACCCAGTCTCAATTGCCACCTCAGTGTGCCTGGGGGGTGGGCCAGCATGGCAGGCCCTTGGGATTGAATCCCCAGATCTTTTTCTTGCTTGCAGGCACTTTAATCCACTGAGCTATTTGGCAGGCCCTAGGAATTTCTTTATTCTCACTAAAAATTATTTTAAGGAATTTAGTGTTTTCATTAGAGAATAATTAATTTTTGTTAATTACCTATTTATGCAAACCCATATATATTTATTTTTATTATCATCAGCATAGTATTTACATACTAGTGGATTTTTTTTTTTTGTCTTTTTGAGACAGGGTCTTGTTATGCTGTTCAGGCTGGCCTTGAGCTCACTTTTGTAGCCCAGGCTGGTCTCGAACTTGCACTGATCCTCCTGCCTCAGCCTCCCGAGTGCTGGGATTACAGGCGTGCACCATCACGCCTGGCTCATACTAGTGGATATTTGTTATACATAATTGTGGGTGTTGTTTGGCATATTTGTACATACACGGATTTGCAAAGGTTTTGAAGAAATACTTCTCAAAATAAGTGGTATAAATGGTCAATAAATACATTAAAAATGTTCAACATCATTAGCTATCAAGGTAGTTGCAAAGTGACTAGCAGAGAAAACTAAGGCAATCAGCCATCTCAGCCCAGAAAGAATGGCTAACATCAAGAAGTCAGCCAGTAACAAACGCTAGAGAGGCTGTGGAGAAAAAGGAAACTTTAGCACTGTTGGTTGGATTGCAGACTGGTACAACCACTTTAGAAATCAGTGTGGAGATTCCTTCAAAACCTAGCATTGGAGATTCTATGCAAGTCAGCTATTCCACTCCTGGATATTTTTGCAGAAGAACTGAAAACATCGTACCACAGTGATATATGTGCACCCATGTTTATAGCAGCACAGGTTGTCATACATAATCCTGAAAACAACTCACATGCCAATCAACAGAAGAATACATAAAGAAGGTGTGGTATTTTTACACAATGTAATATTATTCAGCTATGAAATGGGATAAATTTGAGTCTTTTTTCAGTGTATGTTCTCTGGTTGTACCCACTCACTGTGCACACATCTAGTAATATGACTAACTGGGTGTGTTACAACTAGTACTATGAAATTCATATTACTTTGCTAAGTAAAAATTCTGTATCACTTGTAATTTCTTCCCTTTTAATTCTAATTTGTACTCTCTGTACAAAAAAGACAAAGGGAATCAGGAAGGAGGAGAAGCTCACCAATTTGAAATTCTTACTTACGTTTGCTAATAGGAATTTGGTATTCGTTTACATTTTATAATCATTTCATGGTGTTTTTTTTATCTTCTTAAAGTTTTATAGAAAAAAAGTACAACAAAATTTCATATCAGAAAATAGGGGAATGGTGTTTGTTTTTTGATTCTCCTAATAATCTTATCTGATAGACATAGTAGATGTCATAGAAGTTTAGAAAGTGTTATTTTCAGCCAAAGCTATACATAAGGGACCAAGAAGAAATTTCTGCAGTTTCATTCTAAATCTTGAATTATTTCTAGTATTTACATTTTTTCTATTTATTTAGGGCTCAGAACGCATTTCTAGTTAAATGAGCTACCACCAAGGAACACCTCCAGCCTCAATACACTTTATTCTTGATATGAGCAAATTGTCATCCAAAGCCATTAAACGTACCACTATATTTTCATTTATATTGAGTAGCATGCTTTTGTTTAGAAAATTGTGGAGAGCTTTTCTTTTTATTATAAAAATAATCTATGTTTATTGTAGAAAGTTCGGAAAATATAGATAAAGGTGGGAATGCATTTGTAACTTTATACCCCAAAGATAATCACAATTGGCGTTTTGTTATTCTTGTTTGCACATACATACTTTTACACACACAATCACCATTTCACATAATCAAAAGGTGAAAAATATTCATCCAATTTAAAAAAGTGTGTTCCTCTCAGCCTTAAATTATGATCACAGCAAACTTTCTTATCACTACCTATGGTTTTATCATTCAGTTTCTGGCATTTGTCAATTAGACTTATCACACACAATATTTTATCACATTTTCATCGATATTTAAAGCACTGGCTCTGTTTTCCTGCATATTAATTGCATTGACTTTTCAGGACAATAAAAATTCATGGTGATATGAGCTTATCATATTCCTATCTTTAAAATGTGTTTGACTATGTGTATGAGTGTTTGTGTGTGTGTATACTTGTGTACATCAACATGTTTGATATTACATGAAAAGATGTATGACAGTCCAAGATTGTTAGTTGAGGTGAGATGGGTTATCAAAGTAAAGATGTTAGGGGAATATGGGCTGGTGAGAGAGTCCAGTGTTGCAAAGCACCTAGTTAGGCAAGATTAAGAAAGCACAGGGACCATGGCTTGATCCCTAGCACCACATGTCAAGCTGGTCACAGAAAGAGAGAAATAGAAATAGAGATGGAGATAGAGATAAAGATGGAGAGGGGGAGAGGGAGGGATGAATAGAGAGAGATAGAGAGACAGAGAGAGATTAGGGGAATGAATCAACTTAGAAACTTTTTGAGGGGGTATGTGGTAGCTGGTAAAAAATCACTTTTGTATTATTTTTGAGAGAGCCACAGGTGGTGAGCCATTATATAGCTGGGGAAAAGTCACTTAGAATTCATCTTGCTTTGGTGAAGTAAGAACAATTGAAAGTAGTTCAATTGTTCTTCCTGTAGTTCACTGACTACAGGAAGCATGTAATCGGTGGACAGACTGACTGGCAGGATAGGAACAAACAGGTCTTTGTGCCTAACAGAATGTGTAGGAGGGAAGCCTGGGAGGTCAAACCATGCAACAAGGCTAAGCATAAGTCTGTCAAAGACAGCTGACCTCTGTTTTAGCTCTGTAGCCAAACATAGGAATATGGCCCAGAAAGTTTTCTTGGTACTGCTGCTGTCAGTTCATAGAACTGCATAAAGCATTAATCATTCTTAAGGTAAAAGAAATGACAGCAATCAGGTGGTATGAGGGAAAACCTAGGCCTTCCACAAATTCAATAGATAGACCTTGCTCATTTTAGGGCGAGTAGAAAAACCAATATGGAACTTTTCAAGCATAGGATGGAAAAAACAAGGACATTAAAAATGGAGGAGAAGCACAATCACTTAATAAACATTTGCTTCAGGATTTATAAGAGATTTGATAAGATATGTTTAGGAGATTAAATGAATTCTTAGCATTTTATCAGTTCTATGATAAGAGGCCAAAGAATGTAATAGAAGATCTCATATTAAGAGAGTATATCATATGGCATGAAAAACTAAAGAACCACAGTAGATTTTAGTTAAATTAAAATCATCATTTCATATTTAAAATGAGAATCAGAAGGATGAAAAGCAAATGAAATTTTAGAAAATTTTGTAAGATATGCAAAAGACAATTTTACAGTGCTCTCTTGAGATATAGAAAAAGAGAACATGAAGCATAAAGATAGGAAAATGATAGAGAAAATAGAAAGTATTACAATTTTTTTTGTATTTTAGGAAAGGGTCTAAAAGGTATTCAGGGTCTCATTACTAGATCAGACTCATAGTGATTCACTTGTTTGCAGCCTTCCAAGAGCTGGGATTACAGGCATGCACCACCATGCCTAGTCTCCATAAATTTGAATGAGTACCAGATAAAAAGATCAGGTTAAATACAAAATAAATAGCATTAAATAATTTTTATTAAGTGCAAAACTACCTCAATCTTCAGGTCAAAGGTACAGAAGATGCATAAAGTGAAAGTCGTGGTGAGATGAATAAATTTCCTGGACAAGGCAGAATCCACAATGAGGGCATGCAAGCCTTTTGGGGCCCCTTTCCTCACACAGGTCAATAGCTCTTAAATGTAGCTTTGACAGGGCTGAAAGAGGTATACTGCCATACCCAATGGGAAGCCAGCAAATGTCAGGGGTTCTGCTTGACCTAAGTTCTTCCAAATGGGATGGAGTCACCCTCCCAGGTGATGGGCAATAATATTAGGAAGAAACACTTCCTTGGGCATACTGAATGTGAAGACCACAGAATCAGGTGTGGAAAGATGCATGTGAGTTTTCAACACAGGAATGCCTGCCAAAAGATAATTGAAGAGATTTCCTCCAGTCCCAGGTCCTCTCCTCAGGCTACACATTTCCTTCATGTTAGAATCTGCATCCTGTACTCTGAATAATTACCACAAGGACAGCAATATACATTGTATTAGTCATTGGGATGTACTACTAACGTGTTTTAAAACTGTCTCATTGTTATTTCTTATTAAAAGTAATAAAAATTAAAGAATTAAAAAGAAAGAATTTAAGAAAAATGCAATATGGCCAGGCTACTAGAAAATGAACTCAGGCAGAAACTAGCCAGACTACTTCTGAGTAAATAACAGTCCCAATTAAAGCTATCTTAATCCAAGGATGAAGAAACAAAAGAAAAAAATAAAAATGAAAACAGTCCCAGAATGGAATATGAAATAGAAATTATGAAGCGATTTTGGAAGATAAAATAAAAGATGAAGTAAGAGCAATTCTGAGAGTAATTTTCGGCAAAAGCATAAATTTTCTGGAAGAATATCTTACATTCTACTGTCAGTTGAAGAAGACAAACAAAATAAGGATAAAAGACAAGCCACATCTTAAATGTTACCAGAGAACTGCAAATTATACTCTACGTACTGATTGTAGTAGCTCTATTCCATAAGATTGGTAATATCAAGTATTGGTAAATTTTTTCTCATTGAACTAAGAGAAGGTAGTTGTATACATAAGCCAATGTTCAGTAATTACAGTGGGTTATTCGTAAAACTGGCAATGTTGGAAGCAGTTGATTTAAGCCTTTTACAGCTCAGCATTCTAATCTAGCTTTCCACTTTATGCCTTATAGTTAAACTTTTATGCTAGGTAGTTAAGGGCAAGTTTAAGCACGACCTGTATAGCAAAACATGTAACTTTTGTATCTCCCAAGGTCAGTCAAATCCCCACAGGATTTACTTTGGAACCGTGTACAGTGCTTTGTAGAACTGTTGTTGGTGTCAGCCATCAGGATGAGTCACGGCCATTGCTTGACCAGTTTGCTCTGTGTGAAAGCCTGAGAGAATGTTTTCTCTCTAGAGACTCTCCTTAGGCACACTATACATCTTCAACCCCTTTCCTCTGTAGCCCCATAATTTCCTTGGACAGAAAATTTGAGAAACCACTGAGTTATAGGATGTTACAGTACAGGTTCTTTCTGTCCTGAGTCCTCACTGACCTTGAAGAGCCAGGGCCAAAATATTGTCTATCCTTGTAGCCCTTCTTTTTCCCTAATTTTTGGTCTGTGAACTTATATTCTTAACCTGTCAGAAGACAAGCTTAGTGATACTAAGTGAAACTCAACTCTTTTATGCTTATCTATCCTGTTGTGCCTACAACGTGTCTATCTGGCAAAACCCCACCCTGGATTAAATAAAGCATCTCTCTTTGCCTTGCCTGCACTTAGAGTTCTGTTTCTGTCGACAAAAATCCACTCTCTGATCAAATTTGTGTCACTGTAAATCTATTGTCCCTGACTACAGCCGATCTGTGCCCACAGGTTTCCTCAACAAGTCATGTGGTAGCCCTTCACAGCTGTTTCAGGTGTTCTTCCTTCTCTGTCCTCCAGCACCTTCCTTTGCCAGTGTTCCTTATGTTCTCAGCAAGTTAAGATGGCTCTAATGTCATTGGAGAGGTCCACGTGTCCAGCAAGATTTTTTTGAATTTACCTTTGCCATTTTTATCAATCTGTCATCATTGTTTTCTTAATTTTCATCTTTCCCATCTGTTTGAAAATTTCTCTTATTGTTTTCATCATTTCCATCTGTTTGAAAATTTCTCTCTTATTGTTTTCATCATTTCCATCTGTTTTATCCATCTCTGCTTTCTCCTCATCTCTTTAGGGGCTAATAATATATATAGCTTATGATTCTGGATCTTCAACATAAACCTTATACTCTAACTTCCATAAATATTAAAAAATTTATAATGTCTTTTCCATTAAAAAATAGAACCCAACCTCTTTTTTTCTGTACAGACTTTTCTCAGTCATAATACACTTTATTTTATTTTTCGTTTTAAAATTATTTATTTGTTTTTTATTATATATCTTTTAAAATAATTAATACACTGCATATTGTTGTCTTCACCATATTTGTTTGGAGTACAAGATACAGAATCTTTCTTTTCATTGCACAATTATTCTTTTTTATCTATTTTTTATTACTTTTAATAAGAAATAACAATGTGATAATTTCAAAACACATTAGTAGTACATTCCCAATAATTGATATAATACATATTGTTGTCCTTGTAGTAGTTATTTTAGAGCACGGAATGTAGAGATGATAATTTTTTTTGTCTTTTTGAGACAGGGTCTCATTATGCAGTTCAGACTGGCCTTGAGCTCACTTTTGTAGCCCAGGCTGGTCTCAAACTCACACTGATCCTCCTGCCTCAGCCTCCCAAGTGTAGATGATAATTTTTCTAATCATTATTGATACGAAAATTTCTTCTCTTTAAAGTAAGAAAAAGTAGTTGCAGGCATAGTCCAATATTCCATAATCTTAGTGGGCTATTGGTAGTCTTTTATAGCTCAACATATTAATCTAACTTTACTTTTTGTGCTCTGCTGGGTGGAAATTTTATTTATGAGTTTTTCAGTTCTTCACTTTCTTTCTTGTAATTCTATTCACTAGGATGACCAATGCTTTTCTATTAACTTAATCCTATAGTTATTTTTTCATCCTAATTTTATTTGCTTTCTTCTCAACATTCAATTCCGTTGTATATTCCTTCTTCCTTGAGACTTTCCCTCTGTTTTCCTTGACAATACATTCTTTTGGGCTTCTTAACTCCTTTCTGTTGATTATTCTCAATCTATTTGGTAGATTCCACCCATTTTAGTCAAGTATAGAAAGTATAATAATTTAAGAGTCTATGGTAAGCTTATTCCTCTGTATGCAGTGCACTCTTTCTGAGTAGTGTGACCTAGCCACAGTTTCACTTAACAACTTCATTGAAATGAATTTAAAATGTGTTTCTGGACTGGATCTTCTTCCAGGGCTTTTTTTTTTTTTTTTTTTTTAAATAATGTATTTGATACAGGTCTCACTAGGCAGCTTGGACTCATAGTGATCCTCCTGTTTTCAGCCTACCCAGTGCTGGGATTACAGGTGTATGCCACCTTTCTCAGTCTTGGTGGCTGGCTCAGTGCAGTATTAGAAACCAATGATTTAAATGGCATTCATCATTTTCCCAATGGTCAAATTGTCAAAGGTTATAAGATGCATGTTATCATTTATGGGTAGGAAATATGAAGCTGCTTTATTTTTAAAAAAATATTCATTTTAACGAGAAAAAATAGTGATGAAACAGATTTGTAGTGAACAAATATACATATATACAAGACAGGATAGATATACAACTACTTTCTCTTAGTTCAATGAGAAGAAAGATTTGTACTAGCAGTGCTTAGACAAAATATCATGTCTACGTCTTATCCTCTGAATAACTACTATGAAGACAACAATGTACAATGTATTAATTATTGTAACTGTACTGCTAACCTGTTTTGAGAAGTTTCAATTTTTAAAAGATCACTTTTAAGTTTCAATTTAAAAACTGACTGTTATGTATTTTTTGGCCTTGTTTACTTCTCTGCATTTCTAGTTTTAGTCATTCATTGAACAAATTACAGAAAGTGTCTATATAGGGTTGGGGAGAGATAGCTCGGTGTTCTAAGTACCTGCCTGGCAACCATAAGAACTCAGGTTCTGTTCTCAGTACTGCCTGCCATGCCAGCCCCAGAAGCAATGCCAGCCACTGAAACTGGGTGTGGTATTGCATGCCTGAATCCTAGTGCTGGGGAGGCTGAGACAGGAGGATAAGTATGATTCAGAGCTGTGTAGTGAGACCCTGTGCCAAATTAAATAAATAAAAGA